>LQNS02278148.1:4529571-4554798 GCA_001587735.2 Parhyale hawaiensis | reverse complement strand
AGCTTGCCTGGAGAGTGAGGCTGTAGCTTGCCTGGAGAGTGAGGCTGTACAGTAGCTTGCCTGGAGAGTGAGGCTGTAACTTGCCTTCGGGAAGTATCTTAATTTCATAATTGTCTCAGTAATAAGGTCGACTTCTATTTGGCCAATAACTATTTAAAGCAAAATGTATGTATAATAATTATTGTTGCACAGCAATAATAATATGATGGGACTAATCAATATATTACTACCTAAGCTAAATGTATGTATAATAATTATTGTTGCACAGCAATAATAATATGATGGGACTAATCAATATATTACTACCTAAGCTAAATGTATGTATAATAATTATTGTTGCACAGCAATAATGATATGATGGGACTAATCAATATATTACTACCTAAGCTAAATGTATGTATAATAATTATTGTTGCACAGCAATAATTATATGATAGGACTAATCAATATATTACTACCTAAATAAATGTCCACTGTGCCCTGGAATTGACTTTGTTAGAAACGTCCTCGTTGAAACGCGTGGGACGCTCCAGAGTTCAAGAATTGCTTTATTGAAGCATTAATGAACCATATCGCAATCTCTACCCCCGCTATCTCTTATCGGCTGAGGCTGTCCTTGCCTCTTGGCTTCTTAATTGAATTTTGTAAGATAAGGAAGCGTATCTTGATAGGCAGCAAACACAGCTTGGAGAGCTAAGGTAATGAGAACGCCATGAAATGGGTCGGTGATTTGACAAGTGAGCTAACCATCTATATTTACTTTCTTTTTAATAGTTGGTTAGTGAATAGCTAATGTATCAAGTGAGTTAGCTGTGCGTATTTATTTTCTATTGATAAATGACAAATAAGCTCACCATTTACATTTACTTCTCTATCAATAACCTATTTCTATAGAAGATGCTGCTCTGGTATCTGGAAGTATCTGTTAACTCATGCTCAAGTTGTTACAGTCATACAAACACCTAATGCACTAATGCAAACATTTCCTTTAACAGCACTGCACTAAAAGGTCATAAATATATTGCACTCATGAATATGTTACATACAGAATCACTATCACACGTAATACAGTTATTAATAAAGCTTTTGTGTCATATTTGTTGGTTTATAGCTATCCAGAATGACCCCATATACATAGGTTGATTACCTTAGTCTAAGCTACGTACGGCACCTGGATATCTTTCTCCTGTGCCCAGCTTCCTCCTTTCATTTTCGCATAATAATTATATTCTTTAATTTATGGTGCCTGTTCATGTTCTGAATTGATGTTCACTATTGTCGTATTCAAAGCTTAGATTTTCTGTTTTTCTTAACATCTCCCTTTTATCTTCTGCTCTTGGCAGACCGAGTCGCGTGCAATAAGACTTGAGCTCATCATAATCCACCAAACACTAAAATAAACACTAATTTACGTTTCCTGTAAAGTGAGATTAGATAGCAGGCAGAGGACGAACCACCAAGCCCATTTACCATCATCCGCAAATGAAGTGAGAGAGGTGATAATGGTTTCGGTGAAGATTTAAGTGTAGTTGTAGATATACTATATATACTTGTTTGTCTGTCCACCCTAAAAGTGGTGGAAGGAGTTGAGCAATGTTCATAATTCTTTGCAGGGAGGCTGGGGGGTTGCCCTCGATGCAACCCATGCCAAAAAACTAGGATTAGCTGGCCGTAAGAAATGACGGTGATGAAATATGCTGTCCACCCAAAAACGGGTAGAAGGAGTTGAGCTATGTCCATAATTTTTGCAGGGAACCCGGTGGGTTGTTCTCGATCTAAGCCATGCCAAGAAAAAACTAATATTAGCTGGCCATCAAAAATGACGGCAATGAAATTTGCTCCTGCGGGTGATGGTTTTACGCCACGAGGCGTTCTAATTTTATATAGTACATATATGTAAATATTGCTAATTGTGATTGTTCATTTATGTATATGTATGTACTTTGTGCCGGCTCTCTCGATCAAAGAATTACGAAATGTATTCTGAGTTAATTGTCTTCGGGATTGGCTTGCTAAAGCTTAAATTCAGAAATCAAAATTTTGGAGCTAAAATGCGAAAACATTTTGCCTGCGCTGGATTCATGGTGTAGCGTATTTTGACTATACGCTCGAGACACTGTAGCATTTATTGCAACGCGTTTCTATAATTAAGCCGTGGCCACACTATACAGTCGCACAAATAACGTGATGCAAGGATGAGCAGCAGTCATGTGGTTCATGCTACCGTATCTATGCTATCGAGATTAAATATATAGCTATATGTATTTCAGGTCGACTCATGAGCTGCTCACAGTCACTCTGTGTGCGTGCGAATGCACACGTGGCCTCGGCATAATGCCATTTCTGCGAAGTTGATTCTAGATCATACTGCTATACAATATGTCGGCTATGAGGAACAGCGACGAAAAAGCACCAATATTTATAAATTGTAGACTTTTTAAGAGTTTGAACTTGGCAATTACGGTTTTTCTTTTATTGTTTATTAATCAGTAAGTTTTCCTGTTTGTACATCGATGAGTCACACTCGTTACAGCTGGTCAGCCATTCACTCTACCTGTCATTCGTTCTTTTTATAGCAACTTTAAACTCTAACATATACCTATGCAACGGGGCTAAAAAGTCTAATGGTTTCCAAGCAGATGAGAAAGGATGATAAAACATGCATTATATTTGCATAAATAAATATATAGAAACGATTATAGAGAATCACCTCGTTATTAATGTAACCCTTCTGAGAAATCCCCCCTTCCCCCCCCCCACTGTTCTGTATTGCAAGCGCTTCTCTTGGCGGACATTGTTGTTAAATCCACGAACTTTTAAGCACCGCGTAATGTAATTAGTATTCACTTTATACTACGTAAAATAAGAGTACTGTAGCAACTCTCAAGAGCTATACCACTGACAGGATGAATTTTTCGATATACCCTACTTTAAAAATACCTTCTCCGTAAATGTTGCTCTTCTTCCCACTCTGCTTGCAACTGCGAACTTTTCAGCACATTCTCGTCCACTGTATATATGAATTAAGCAATTGTTCACGGACATTTTTCTCATTTTGTGCTAACCAGAGAATTGGCCGGAGAATTGGCCACAAAAACAAGCCGTATCTTGTAAACTGCGCCGCCAACTACCGTTGCTATCTTTGCTGCAGATAAGACTTGTCTATATCACCGCGACGGCCTGGGCTGAGTGAAATAGCCTAGCGTTAGCTCGCCCTCTTTACCTATTTTGAGCTTAACAAAACGTAGGAACGCTGTGTATAGGATGAGCTGTCTAGAGAATAGGCCACAAATAGCTCACCCTATTTTGCCTATTTCAAGCTAACCAAAATATAGAAACGGTGTATAGAATGAGCTATATTGAAGGCTAGTGTAAGCTTATCCTGTTCTACTTATTTTAATGTACATAGACTAACATACATAGGAACACTACCAAGGATAAACTTGGTAAAGTATAATCAACTTCTATTTTATATAGCACGGCACGTTTTATGTTCTTCGTAGCCTATAAAGATTAGAACGGATTGTATTTATGATAAACTATCGAAACAAATTTCATTCTAAATACATTATGGCTTTGTCGGGTGCACCATATAATGATATTGCTTACTTTGTACTCAATAAATATGGGATTACTATGTAGAAGAAACTGTATAATTTCTCATCTTCTTCCTGTTGCTGCTTGTACTCAATATTTTACTTTCATTGTGTTCTATAAACATAAATTAGAAATGAACCGCTTAGAATGAAATATATTAAACTTTCTCATTGTATTACTATTTCATATATAATGCTTCATATTTTACCTAGTCTGTGCCAGACGGACGGAACTGTAGGGTAATTTATATATGCTATGTTGTTATGCTAATGCTAATGTTGTATCTATGTATGTAAAGCAGCGCGTTTAACTATGCGCACTATGCAAAATACTATGTAAAATATGGACTAAGTGAAATATAATTCGAATGCCGCTTTATTTAGCACTGGGTTTGTTATATAATCTGCGGCAACATTATGTAGGATAAACTGCCTAAAACCTATTTCTTCTACCATTATATTTAGGACTGTATATACTACCTATATGTTCGTTGTACCACACAAATATATAAGTTTAGTGCCTATTCAGTAAGTTATGCCTGTACAGCTGCCCCTCCCATGTTACGAAAATTAAGAACACTTTTTCCCTCTTCGGTACTAAAACCCGATTCACTCATTCGTCTATTTTAATATTCACATCTGAACAGCTTTTTCAACGGTCAGATTAATTATTTCGTCTATATTCAAAAAACGAACACTATAGGCGAGAATAGCAATACTTAGCTGACTCTTAATGCTAGAACTAAAAAACAAAGTGCTAGTAGTATCACTAGTAATAGTAACACTAGTCTTTAATAGCGATAGTTGTTGAAATAGAAATACTGTTTCTAAGCGTATTAGTCAAGTAGTAGAATTGTAACAATAATAGTACTAGTGTGATATCCCAAGCAGTATGGTACTATTAATATAGTGTACAATTAATAACAGCATTGGCAGTAGCCAAGTAGTAATAGTACTATAAGAAATAGTGAAATAACTTTTTAACGTTGCAAAGCAAGCTTTAGCAAGGTTGTACTGGTAACTCAAGAAATGTGAATCATTATAATATTTCTAAGCATCGCTCCTATTACTACTTGCACGTAACAAACTAACAACAATTCGAATTCTGTTCTGCAGATGTACCTCATATATCTATAGTATGAGATACCTCACCCTAAAAAGCTCATGGGAAATCCAACATACAAAGGGAATTTACCTACATTAAGCAGTTTCTAGTCTCAGACGTAGGGCAACACTAGAAAATCATGACTGTTTAACTAGTTCAGAAATTTTAGAATATTGTTCTCAGAAATTTCAGTGGAAGTAGTGCATGGCCAACATACCGCACGTTAATAGGGAATTATTAGAATCTTAATGTTATCATCTTAGTGCGCAGTGTGAAAAACAAACGACCGTAAAGAAAAATAGAAATTATCATAAAATTTAATGTAAGTAGAAACAATGCTCTTCAAATATGCCTTACTGTGACAATAAAATTGCAAAATATCATTATAGATATACTATATGTCTTTTACGAATTCTAACAATATGTAAGACGTTTTGTAGGTTTAAAATTTGTATTAATATGAAGATAAGAGAAAATTGAAGCGCCGTAGAGAAAAACATAAAATTTGGGGGCTGCCATGTAATGGTAAATCAAGAAATGCTTCCTGTTGGTAAGAAAAAATAAAAATGCTTCAGAAAAAGTTTCCCCCGCGAAATCAGGAAGTTCCTTATCAGTTGGTGTCGCTTCCTTCAACAAATGAGTTGATAAGGAGAAAGTTTTACTGCCTCACTTTGACACCAGATGGCGGCCTGCTTTTTTTAGTCAGTCGGTATTTCCTCTTAATTTGTTCGGTATTTGGTACTGAGTTCGATAAGATGAGGTGATTGAAATAATTTACAAAGCCCTTTGTGTCCGGTAGGTCGTTTGCTTGAGCTCTATATTTGCACCTTGTGTTCGAAGGAATCTTGACTTTGTTTTCCTTTTAATGAAAAAATATTGAAATGTAAAATACTGTAATACATACACCAGTACGGGATTCATTTTTCATCAAGTAGTTGGCATACACGCAGTTTATGCTGGTATTTTAACTGCACTTTCATTTGAATTTTTTTTTTAAAGGTTCCTAAAGCTCTATGTTGTATTTCGGATTAAAGAGTTCGGAAAATCCTTTAACTAAGATATCTCATTGGAAGTTTCCATATTTTTAACCCAGTTTTCATCATCCCAAATTGGAGCAACACTACATTTTAGAAGCGAAGATAAACCTGAGAAGCTCTGTGTACCAATTCAGTGAAAATAGTTAAATTTATCCTTAACATTCACATTTACCTCCGCCAAGGAGGTTATGTTTTATCGTGTTTTTCCGTCTGTCTTCTTGTTTTTTTTTCTGTTATTCTGTGCGTCTCTTTGTTTGTCACCAAGATGACTCAAAAAGTTTTCAACAGATCTTTACAAAATTTTCAGGGATTGTTAGGCATGTTAGCAGTAACTGATGATTAACTTTTGGTGAAGATCTGTTCACCGTTTGTTTGTCTGCTTTTGTATAATAACTTAGCTCAAAAAGTTAAGGACGGATTTTTATGAAATTTACATCAGTTGTTAGGTATATTACGAAAACTAAACGACCAAATTTTTGCGATTATCTGTCTGTTCGCTTATTTGTCTCTGTGTTTGACTTTGTGCTTGTTAGCAAAATGATTTTAAAAGTTTCAGACGGACCTTTTTTATGAAAATTGCAGGAATTATTGTTAATAATGTTAAAAGACATAAATGATTCAAGTTTGGTGATGATCAGTTAAACGGTTTGACCAATGTTTGCACGAATGTTTGTTAGCAGCATAACTCGAAAAGTTATAAACGGATTTTCAAGAAATTTACTCAAGCTGTTATTACTGTTAAAATGCACAAGTGATTGGATTTTGGTCTTGGTGCTAAGGAAATCAAAATTTCAGAACTAATTTGAAATTTTCGTTACCATTGCCTCGCTTGGCGGAGGTATGCCCTTTCACAGTGCTCCAGTGTAATTTTGTTTCTGTATAGTCTGAATTTAAACATATTTACAAACCAAGCCGCTCTCATATGCTTGGTTTCAGTTATGCGAAGAGAGAGATACCGTCTTCCTCGCAATGGTTTTTTACACTCTATGCATATCAGTTTAGAAACAGTATGTTGCATATCTTATTTAATAATTATTTTTAGAGTCAATTCCTCAGATTTTTGAATCTTATCCATTAAGTCGGACATTTAACCCGGTACCAGACGCTTGTGACGCGTATACGGAGGTCATTTCCATTTTCATGCTAAAGAAAGTCTCGATAAAATAGGAAAGAGATAAGCGTAAATAGGATAAAGCTAGAAACTTTGGCAATACGAGCAAAAATGCAAATAATCAACTGAGTTTCATGCAATTCAGAATATACCATCTAAAGTTTTTCAGACACGTAATAAAATAGGAAAAATCCGAAGCTAACAAAGAGTTACAGAAACTTGGTTGACCCAATTTTTTGAAACGAAACTCCGAGTCACATTATTTTCTGAATATATAACTATACTGTAGGAGGGCTATTGATGACGATTAGATGTTTTTTTAGTTTCTTTTGATTTCAACTTCTATTTCTTTTTAGTCACGTCCTTTTTGTTCCACCTTGCATAGACTTCTCTGAATTCTATTCTGGTTACATTCGTCTTGATGGCCTTCTTTAGATGCAATTTTAAATTGTTTCGTTAGTCACTCTTACCTATAGATATTTTTCATTTAATGTAATTTTTGATTATTCGCTTAGTAAATCTTTTCTAGAAATACACTCTAGATGCAATTTTGGATTTCTTTCCAGGTAACATTTTAGCACTGTTATACATACGCTTATCTCCATAGAATTTATACATGTCTTCTCCAGTAACACTCTCCCGTATAAGTACACCCTCTTCTAGGTGCAAGTTTTGATAACTTTCCTAGTAACTCTCACCTAGATTCGCTTCTGCAGATGCAATTAGTCTCCTCATTGCCTCTCCTTCCATTTAAAAAAAAAATTTCCGTTGCTCATTAAGTCTTTACTTTTGAGAGCCAGAGAAGATGGATAGCTGCTGGCCTGCATCCATAAAGGACATTTTTATCCCGTTTTCTAAGGCCCGTTTTTTCCGGTAGAAAATTTTTAGTGGTGACTGAAAGGGTTTGATAAGGTGGCTATTTATGCACAGGATGTGCGGGATTCAACCTTCCTGTGAGGGGGAAAAAGTCCGCGTTTTGCCGTAGCTTATCTACGCCATATGCGACGCATCTCGCTTTCGTGCTACAGTTTCAATTTGTTGTATGGAAGAAAATGTAGAGTGCATTTTGTCTGGGCTGTAAACAAACATGGTTGTTTATAATATGGAGGAAGCTACGTAGTATATTTTACCTGAATAATGAAAATACGTGGATGGTTACGATATGGTCGTAATTGCTAACTTGTATATGTTACATAGCTACTGTATGGAAAGCGAGCAAACTTGGCTGTCCACAATATGGTGCAAAAAACGTTATACAGATGCATGTTTTATTTATATATGTGTGTGCATACATCATATGTGTTGGAAACAAGTATGGTTGTTCATGATATATAAATTATATATTTTGTTTGGGAAGAGCGAAAAATGTGGTTGTTTGTAAAATATAAACAAATATGTGGGTAGGTAGTATACACTGTTATATATGATTGGAAAACATTTTTGTAGAAGGTGTAATTCATTTAAAAGAAGTGAATAAACAAAGTAGCTAATGATACGAAAAATAGCACAATATAAGGTCAATATTAGAATGTAGTTACAATATTTTCAACTGTTCATTTATGACCTCCAATTTAATATATATGCTGCAAGATGGCGAATTACTCTTGAGAGCATAGATAAGCTACTTGCAATGGGGAAAGTGTAGCTCTGAGCAAATATTTTTGTAACAGTAGATATATGCCACAGTGGAGGCACATATATATATATATATATAGTGGCGACTACCTAGAGAGTAAACAAAGCCTGGGCTCCGGTGCTATTTCAACCGCTGCCGCCGCACGTCAGCTTTGAAAAATGCAAATTGTATTGGATGATCGAACCGTAAACAAGAATCACTGATCCCTAAGACTCACTGATTTTGTACTGAAGTACTTTTACTTTCGCTGACAAATATACCAATTTTCTTTCAAGTTTACAAGCAGCACTGACAAACATATTATTCGCCTGCTTGAACTACGTACTCTACTTCGTATTTTCCTCATTTTCTTCCCGTTATCGTCTACCTTAGCTCTTCAAGCCACCTACTTTTTATTTTTTTCCAAGAGGTATTTCTTGTTTGCGCCGTGGGTCAACTCACGTACCTTCTTCTACTCTGCCAATTTTCACATTCTACCATGCTAACTTTTCATCATTTTCTTCCACACCTCTTCCTCTTTCCAGGTTGAAATCACGTTAATTTCCATTATCTGTCATACCAGTTTTCAACATTTACCTTTCCCAGCTCCGTACCATTTCACCAGCTCCACTTCTCTCCAGTAAGTTTACCGCACTTTTTTACCTTAAATCTCTTGCCTTTTCCAAATTTACCTCTTCTCGTAAGCTCCCTGCAGTCTCCCCCATTCACTTACCGCACGTTTCTTTCCCTTTCATTTCTTACCGTCCGCAAGCTCACATCTCTTCGGAAACTTCCCATCTCGCCTGCACATCTACCTCAATTTCCCCTGCTCTTCATCTCTTACCTTTCCAAAACGCCTCACGACAACACAAGCTCCACTTGTCACCACTTGATCTACAGTATTTCTCTTTCCCTTTCACCTCTTACCTTCCCCACACCCCTCACCTTTTCACCCGCTCTTATCCTCCACCTTTTCAAGAAAACTTTCGCTGCAGATGCGACATCTTTTAATTAAGTTCGGTTAACTGCAAATGGTCTGCACTTAGTTGCCTTATTCCGCGCCTTTTTCCCTCCTTTAACTGCGCGCGCCGGGAAAACGCGCGGGATTTTCCGCGCATAAATCCCGTTTGTTTCGCGGGACTTTTCCCTCCTAGAAAATGGACTTCAAGGCACAGTGTAATCTGCTCCCTGATTAGCATACACCTGATTACACGAGGGTTATAATCAGATGATCAAGTTCAATGGGTGGAAAATGTTTCAGAGCACACGTTGTAGGGGCGCGGTAGATGAACCTACACTAATCTTTTTTTTTTTTTTTCGTTGTTCATTTATCGAACAACATAAGCCACAGCAGATACCATAAAGAGCATTCATGGTAGGAATATAATTAATAATGTATAAAATGATGACACATTCAGATTTCTTTGCAAAAATTACTGAACTAGAGAGCACTCTGAGAGTGCATATCTCCGCCAAGCAAAGCAGCGGTAACGAAAAATTCAATTCTGAAGCTATGATTTTCTTCGCATCAAAGCCAAAATCTA
This sequence comes from Parhyale hawaiensis, assembly GCA_001587735.2. Lineage (NCBI taxonomy): Eukaryota > Metazoa > Arthropoda > Malacostraca > Amphipoda > Hyalidae > Parhyale > Parhyale hawaiensis. The sequence continues at coordinate 4,544,790 of LQNS02278148.1, read as the reverse complement.
ATTATTTATATCTTTTAACACTACTAACTCCTCCTGTAAATTTCATAAAGAGCCATCCATAATTTTTTTATTTATTGTGCTAACAAGCATAAATCAAACACGTACAGCAAAAAACGAACAAACATACCATCGCAAAAATTTGGTCGATTACTCTTTGTATTATACCTAACAAGTCGTGTAAATTTCATGAAAATCCGTCCGTAAGTTTTTGAGTTATGGTTTTAAGAAAAAGTAGGCAGGTAAACAAACAGATGAACGAATGTTCACCAGAAGTTAATCATCCGTTACTGTTAACCTGCCTAACAATTCCTGTAAACTTTTTAAAGATCCGTTCATAAATTTTTGAGTTATTTTGGTGACAGACAGACAAATCGACAAACAGACACGCAATAATGACAAAGCATAACCTCCTTAGCGAAGGTAACTAGAGAAGCACTCTGAGAGCGCATACCTCTGCCAAGCAATGCAAAGTAAGTTAACCCACAATTCAAGTTTATCCAGAGTCCATGATCTCTCTTTGGTCATCACCAAAATATTATCGACTGTACCTGGTACCATTTCTTACGGTTCCTACAAATTTATTGGAGATCCGTCCATAACCATTTGCGTTATGCAAATGACAAAATAAATATATTGAGACAAAACAGCCGACGAACGTACAGATCGCCACAAAAATTTGATCATATCTTCCCCACAACATCCCAAAGATTTCCTGCAAATTAAATGAAGATATGTTTATGACGTCTAAAGTTATGTTGCCAATAATAAATCAAAGAGGCTGACCAATAAACCAGTCTTAACAGATTTAATCATTCGCTCCTCATAACATTATTATTATTATTATTATTATTATTAAAACTTCACGCTTGAGCTCCCACGGACAGGTAATACAACCCAAATGAAGCATTTGCAACACCGGGAAGCCCAAAACGCTCCTAAAGGAAATCTAGCAAAAAACCATTAACAGCCGACTTAAAAGCCTGCAGGCCAACACGATCAACAGCCAATGCAGGCAACAAATTCCAAACTTTAGCCGACCAGGGCACGAAGCGCCGACAGAACTGATTAGTTCGACATCTGACAGCCTCCAAAGTGAAAGAGTGCGCTCCGCACGCAGCACGAGTCTCTCTCCCAAAAACCTTTAGGGCAGGGAGAGAAGAATACAACCAATACAACCAACATACCTAACGATCCCTGCAAATTTCATGAAGATCCTTCCACAACTTCTTCGGTTGTCGGGGTGACAGTCTGGCGGACAGACTCTGTCAAAAAATCTTTTTCGTACTGATAAAAGCATTACTATTATTATTATAATTATTATTAAAACTTCACGCACGGGCCACCACGGACAGGTAGCACGACCCAAATGAAGCACATTGCAACACCGGGAATCCCGAAACGCTGCTAAACGAAACCCGACAATAAGCCATTAACAGCTGTCTTAAACGCCTGCAGGCCAACACGACAAAAAGCCGATGCCGGCAAAGAATTCCAAACCCCAACAGACCAGTGCACGAAACACCGACCGCACTGATTAGTTCGACATCTAACATCCTCCAACGTGAAAGTGCGCGCACCGACTGCAGCACGTGTTTCTCTCCTAAACACCTCAAGTGCAGAGACAGACGAATACAACCAATACCTCTCATTGTTGTACATTTTATAAAGCATACAGAGTTCAGCAATTCTTCTCCTATGGGACAGGTTTACCAAATCATTAGCCGCGCACAGCTACTGGCTGAACTAACAAGTCGGCCCAACAGACGCAAGTGACTGTCAGCAGCTGAAGCCCAGACCGGTGAGCAATACTACAATACAGGCAGCAAAGAAGCATTAAAGCATCTGCGGACAACCCCACTGTCACCAGACACAGTATTCACCTTACGCATAAGCCCAACAAGACCTCAGGTCAATCCTGTAAGAAGCAAAAAAACATTTAGTCTGAAAACACTGACACCGTCGGTTCAGGATCTAACTTGCAGATAATAAAAATTGCATGTCCTGACTATTTGAACAAAAATTGTTTAATTTCCACGTTGGCAATCATAATATAAGTAAGAATTATATTTTATACTCAGGTTGTTCAAATATGTTCCCAATTAATTTTTAATCTATTAATCATAAAAACATTCACTGTTACTTTGTTGGAAGTTCTCTTTGTGCAGTAACAGTAAGAAAAGTTTATTATATGAAAAATAAGGTGGTTGGCTTCGCTGTAAATTAATCGTGAGAAAATTAATAGGCGGTACGTTCATCGCGGCAGATTCGTCACCTTTTAAACCGATTGCTTCAGCAGTAACGTTGATCGTCTTGTGAATTAATCGACTGATAAATTCATCGTCTTTGAAATTTATAGCTTGATATATTATATCTGTGCATATTTAGTCTTCTACACCCCGTGCCTCGCTATAAGCTCCACTAATTAATTAGCGTTTGAGGTGCATAAACATTTTAAATATTTTTGTAAGTTTTGCGTTAGAGTCTTGCCCTTCTGGCAATATTTTTCACCAGTTTTCGCTGTGGTCGCTGTCTTCCTTGACGAGGTATTACACATATTGTGATTTTCAGATGTCACCAATTTAGAAGCAGGAGCACAAAGAAAAATGGAGTGAACCTGACAATGGAAACACCTACACACTGCTTAGCCAAGGCTGCGGTAACCACGGGTTCTCCCCAGGGTGCAAGGTGCCGCGACGTAGGGTGGGCGAACCTAGCTAGAGAAATATTTCGCTCTTTTATTCCACGAGGTGTCCAAGAAACATGTCAAGAACCCGTTCTTACTACAGTGGCATCGATTATAACATATATTGAGTAGTTCAAACCTCCAATAAAACGATCACCTAGAGGAAGAAAGAAGGGACACACATAGCATGATGCTAGAAACATGGCACTCCCACACAAGGGTACTCTCTCTCAGGATCGACAAGCACTTGAACAGTAAATCGTATAAGAAGAGGAAGAACGAAGTGGAAAACGTTGAGACTTAGGCATATGAAATTGGTAAGAAACATACCGTAGTGAATGCAAACTGTAAGCACTTGAGAGATAGAGTTCCCCTGGAGGTACGCATTTACTCATACGAAAAAAAGGGGTAAAAAGAAAAACACCAGAAAGAGGATAATATCATTATATCCCGAAGTTCAAATCCCCGTTTCCACAATAATGGTAATATCACGAAGAAAGAAGAGGCATAGTATGACGACAGATACGTGGAACCCATGGGCGAGGGTGTTTCCCCAATCAGAAAGAAGAAGAGGAAGGAAACAGCGGATAGGGTAAGAAGCAAAATAGGAATCATAAACGTTAAATTGAACTCGGGTAAAGTTTAACTTGTGCTGTTCTTTAATATCGCAACCAACATTCAACAATTACCCGGCTCACAGTATGGCGTTAACTCTTCGCTCGATACGAGCAAGAACTACAGAAAACTCGTAAATCGATTAAGCGACGTTCACGAGAGCCACATCGGCACAGAATATTGAAAGAGCACAAAAATCAAAACTCAGCAATGGACAAAAAAGTAAACAGTCTGCAAAACACAAACATTTAGATTGATGTAGGATTAGCAAATTTAAGCACAGTAACGAAGGTCTTTTTAACAAGTTAATATTAATAAAACAAGCAGCGATATGTCATTCCGATCCGGAAGCAATCGTAGGAAAAGAGTTCAGCGGAATGTTACTTCTCAAGCTCAGCAACGGAGGAACTTGGGAGACTTGAGAACACAACTCACAACGCTTATGCCCCCCCCCCCCTACAATATAGCTGCTGCAAAATTTCGTTTGAATTGGTAGACGCAAGTCTTACTGATGCTAAAAAGGCTACCATAGTGAAAGATACGGCTACCAGAATTCATCCCGAAGTAATAGCACGCTGCATCGGCCGTCATGTTGACACTGTGAAGCTATATTTGGCAGACCCATCGCCTATGAAGACTCAATCGGATTGTGGAGTGTTAAAAACAGTAACTACCAGTGACCTTTGCTCTGTGAGGAATTAATTGCTCAATAAATTAGGACAGGTATCGAAATAAATTTTACTGCGGCTAATCTGCCATATGTGCTAAAGACAAACGTCTGTTGCTACCTGACATGAGTAAGAACTTTATAGACCTGACAACAGCATTCACTTACTCCTCAACGCAATAAATTACGGTTGCAGTGGGCTCAAGAACACACGAAAACAAACATGAATGACCTCATATTCACAGATGAATGTAGAGTAACTATTAATGGATCGGACGGATGGGGAAAGGATGGTTTAGAAAGGGCAAGGTCTCCACACGCATTTCCGTCGGCAAAGATAGGCGGAGGTATAATGATTTGTGCGGAAATATTTCAAAACGAAGTAATAATTGGACCTTTTCGTGTGCCTGATTTCATAAATATTACTTCTGCGGCTTGCTGTCGATTTCTTGAATCAACTTTGTTCTCGAGGCTTGAAGACATACCATTGCAGAAGCTTCGCACGTTCATATTTCAACACGACAATAATTCTCCGTCTCTTGCTGCAAAAACGACGCAAGCATTCTTGTCAGTGATGGGCTTCAGTGGTAAAAGTTTTATGGTGTTGCCTCCATTTTCACCCATTTATTATTTAGTTTAGTATCATAAACATTTTTTGTCCATCACTATAGTTGATTGTTTCGTTAATAATTTTCTAACGTTTTCAAGATTAAATTTTCGTTTAAAGTCATTTTTGCAGAATTCAGCCTATACCTACCGTGGTACACCTGAATACTGAACAAATTACTGTAACATTTATTAAATTAACGAGTTCGAATAAGGCGATCATAATTGAGGATGAGCTTTAATTCACTAACTCAGATATGTCTTAGAAGTATAAAGGCTTTTCCAGCCAATAATTAACATTTTATGTTCAAAAATTGTTTTAGGGTACTAGCGTGGAACGGGGTGTGTATTGTTTACTGCAAGAGCGTAGATAAAGTGTAACAGTAGATTGGTAGGCATGACTATGCTGTCTGTTATCGCAGCTAAACTCTACGTTCATTGCTTCAATTCAGCGATGTAATATCTATCTACTTCCCCAATAAACTTTCCTGCTTCGTATGAACTTTCAACAACTTTCAACTTTCAACAACTTTCAACTTTCTACAACTGTAGGATTGTGACCATGTCTAGCGTCTACATCCACCAAACCACTCTACAAACGCACCCTAAATCTCTCCTCTAGACTGCAGCCGCAAAGCGTGGTAGACTGTAGATGTAGCAGCTCTAAAAAGAATCCTTTAGGTAAACACGGGGTCTGACGCTCTACTTGTTATCTGCCAGATTTTATTTTATTTTCTTTTTTACATGTCGAGTGAGTACGGAGGAGCGGTATGTCGTCACTAAGCTAAATATGACATAAACACAAAATAAAACTAGTTTCTTGATGTTTTTCTATGCAAAATAACGTCCTTATTTTCCTAAGAACATTTTTCCAAACCTAAATAACTACTAAAATTTACAAAAAATAACTTAAACTAACCTACTCTTTCAATTATTTCCTACCTGAAGAGGTATCTAAACACTTCCTGGTATATCTCAAGCTAATCTAAACTTTCCCAAAGTAAACAGCTATCCTAAGTTTCTCTAGCCTAGTTTAACCTAACCTAATTTTTTCTCAAACTAAGCAACTTCCCAGTTTTTTCCAGCTTAAGGTAAACTAAGATAATACTTTCTGAAACTACCTAGTTTCTGAAATTTTGCTCCTTCGCGGCACAGAGAAATCAAGTTACGATGAAAGTATTTCAGTTAGCGACGCGCAGAACTCTGTGTCTAATGATGACCAGCGTATCTTATTGCTCTCTTTATTATTTCACCCTATTTAATTGCACAGAAAACACGTAAATTCCATACTGAGTGAGGCCTTTTTCTACAAAGTATCAGTCGCTAGACCTGGTATAAGTTTGACTGCTGCAGGCTGACATTAAAATTTTATTTTTATTCCTATAATAAAATATTTACAATCAGAACTAATGAAATTTCTGTTACAGTACAGCATCGGGCTGCCTGAAAAGTGTTGCGATCAGACGCTGGTGTTACCCTCACTGTGTTACTCTCACGGTGTTACCCTCACTGTGTTACTCTTACGGTGTTACCTTCACTGTGTTACCCTCGCTGTGTTACCCTCACGATGTTACCCTCACTGTGTCACTCTCACGGTGTTACCCTCACGGTGTTACTATCACGGTGTTACCCTCACTGTGCTACTCTCACGGTGTTGCCCTCACGGTGCTACCATCACGGTGTTACCCTCACTGTGTTACCCTCACTGTGTTACCCTCACGGTGTTACCCTTACGGTGTTACTCCCATAGTGTTACCCTCACAGGGTTACCCTCACAGGGTTACCCTCACTGTGTTACTCTCACCGTGTTACTCCCACAGTGTTACCCTCACAGGGCTACCCTCACAGGGTTACCCTCACGGTGTTACCCTCACTGTGTTACTCTCACGGTGTTACTCTCACGGTGTTACTCTCACAATGTTACCCTCACAAGGTTACCCTCGCAGGGTTACCCTCACTGTGTTACTCCCACGGTGTTACTCCCACAGTGTTACCCTAACAGGGTTACTCTCACAGGGTTAACCTCACGGTTTTACCCTCACTATGTTACCCTCACAAAGTTACCCTCATTGTGTTACCCTCACGGTGTAACCCTCACGGTGTTACCCTCACGGTGTTACTCCCACAGTGTTACCCTCACAGGGCTACCCTCACGCTGTTACCCTCACGGTGTTACCCTCACTGTGTTACCCTCACAGTGTTACCCTCACAGTGTTACCCTCACGGTGCTACCTTCACGGTGTTACCCTCACTGTGTTACCCTCACGGTGTTACCCTCACGGTGTTCCCTCACGGTGTTACCCTCACTGTGTTACCCTCACGGTGTTACCTTCACGGTGTTACCCTCACGGTGTTACCCTCACGGTGTTACCCTCACGGTGTTACCCTTACTGTGTTACCCTCACGGTGTTACTCCCACAGTGCTACCCTCACAGGGTTACCCTCACAATGTTACTTTCAAGACGTAGAACTGCAACGTGCTTCCGTGAGGTCCAGGAATAATATGTATTCTTATAAGTAAGGGTAGATAATTATTCTAGCTGTATTGAACCTATATCCCAATCAAATTTCGTTACTAACCTATCCTATTCTAATCTAATCTTATTCAACCTAACAAGCTCTTTGAGCTAGGACCGAATTTTGCTCTGAAATGTTAGACTTCGGATGTCAGTTAGGTTTTCAAATTTTAACCGACTAAAAATAAATCATCGTCAAACTTAGAATTTCTATTTAATTTTATCACTCAGAGCTAAAGTTTAGTATGGTAATTAATTCTCAAACCAAACTTATGAGGAAAGAATGAAGAGGGGAAGGATGAAAAGAAACCTAAAGATGTTATAGATTATGAACCATCACACAATTAGTTTGTAATATTTCGTCGCTCTTCAAACCTGAATCTTATTAAAAACTATACTGATTTTGGAGCCAACGATTGTTATAATGAGTCAAATTAGATATTACAGTAGTTATTGAAAGCTGGCAACCAATTTAAAAAGTTTGCTTTGAAACATTAACCCAAAAAGCTAAATTTTACGCGAATATTTGAACTACTGCAATGAATTTTTGTTCCAATGTGTTCATCATCAAAACTAGTTTATTGTTTTTTAATATTTAAAGCATGACAACAGAGTTTTATCACAAATATTCATTTTCAGAACTCAGTTCACTAAGCGCTATTACCACCTCTCGGCCTGAAATGTACTTTAAAACGTCAGCCCTCGGTCCGTACCATACTCTTTCTTTAGCAACTTCACAAAAAGTGAGATCGACTTTATTATCATTCGGTGGTGAGCGCAATAATAGATGTAGGTGCCTGGCACCTATTGAGGTGAAGAAAAGAAACAGTTCGGCCAGGTGACTCGCATCCGTCATGTGAAATGTCAAACAAGCCTTCGTTCGGGCCTTCGTCGGCCTGCCTAGACTGTACGGGGAGTACAAGTACAGTACCTTACATCGTAACCGATCTATCCAACACTATCATGAAAACCGTCCAACCTAAACCGTGCCCTGGATGCAGATATAGTGCCTTATATGTAGGTGCGCTATAACTGATCTGTCAAACACTATACTACAAATCGTACGTATATTTATCTTTATTTATTTGCTCGTGTTCTGTCACACTTGAAACTTTCGTGTGTTTGGGAATATAAAGCCCACTAATAGCCGGTCTATCCGTTATCTTAGATACGGCTGATGCACTGGGACATTATGTCGACGAAAGAGCCCGGCCAATTCCAAAGATTAATAGAGCATTCTGAGAGCGTATACCCGCCAAGCAAAGCAACAGTAGCAAAAAAATTCAAAAAGGCTCTGAAACCATAATTTTCTTTGTATAAACTCTAAAACCTAGTCATTTGTGCCTTTTGATGGTAATAACAGCTTGTGCAATTTTCTTGATGATCCATTCATATCTTTTTGAGTTATTTTGCTAACAAACGTTATGACAAACATACAAACGAACAAACCGATCTGCACCAAAATCTAATCATTTATGTCTTTTAACATTACTAACAACTTCCATAAATTTCATAAAGATCCATTCATTATTTTTTTGAGTTATTGTGCTAACAAGCATAAAATTAAAAACAATGACAAACGAATGAACGAACAAACGGATCATCACCAAAATTTAGTCTTCTACTCTTTGTTATATACCTAACAACTCATGTTAATTTCATCAAAATGTATCTATAACTTTTTAAGTTACGGCATTGAGAAAATGAGGCAGACAAACAAACAAACGGGTGGACATATCTTCACCAAAAGTTAGTGATCTGTTCCTCCTAACATACCTAACAATCCCTGTAAGTTTCGTCCAGATCGGTTCAGAACTCCTTTCAGTTATTTTGGTGACGGACTGACAAACAGTCAGACAGACAAACACGACGAAAGCATAACCTCCTTGGCGGAGGTAAATATTCCTTTCCTAGGTAAACTCTGGCTACACTGCATAGATTAAGGTAATTTTTTCGACATTTATTAAAGGTGAAAACATAAAGTCAGCTTGGGAAACCCACACGCTGTGGTTCGTGCTGCAGATATAGGCCAACTGGTCCCACAGCAGTGTACAGCTGCAGTCGACCACCGATCGTCAGAGCATTTGCATCATTGATGGAACACTCTTATGCTACGGCCAATGACCCAAAGCCTCCCCATTTCTGATTATGTTTTGTACCCTCACGGCAGCTGTGCAGATATCAATACTGCGTTAGCGCATCCAGCGCTGCAACAGAAAATTGCCAGAGTGGGTATTCGAACCTGCGACGTCCAGTATCATAGGTACAGCACCTTGCAAGCCTCTACTGAATTTACATACTCGTGAATACCGCCCTAGCAGACTAAGACGGTTAGGTAAACTTGTAGGTATATTATTTTACATTGTAACTCAACTCTGTACCAGTAATCAAACTATATAATAATAATCTTATTAAGTACTCATAAACATTACAAAATTGAAATGATATATGGTGCACAAGAGACTGTATCTTTTTTTTAAATTACACACAGCACATGTCGCAGTGGTCTTACATACTAGACCTCATTAAGCCGCCAGCCCCATTACTTGGCCTCCATCAGGTAAGAGTATGCTCTGCAATCGTAGATACATATTAGATCGTTTGTCGCCACGGCCATTACGGATGACCTTTATTAATGAGTTGTTGCAGTTTTCAATTCTGTTTTTTTCTTCGGCTGCATGCGCATTTCCTGGTTTTGACTTGGAAACAATAAGTGTATTTTTGAGCAAATATTAGACTTGCGCTATTAAACCTTGGCAGATTCACTAATTTGAGGATTATGTCATTATAAGCAACGCTCAAACGCTGAATATTTTTTTTTAAGTTACACCAAAGTGAGTTACAGTAGAGGGGGTAACAATAGGTCCGGAATAATTTACATTTCACATTTTCACAGCAGTGTCCGAATTTTCAAATCAACGTGTTACCCACTCCATGGAGCTTCCGCGTTTTTTTCTCTGTATCCTGGTTTTAGCTACTCTAACCTATTGCTTATACGTACAGACATTCAGCTGTAGCCAGTTATCCTGTATTCTCAATGGAAATATTTCGTACCACTCATAATAATTTATCGGTTTGCTAACTGTGCTTATAAATAAAGCCTACGGGAAAGGTCTTCTGAGAATATAGCAACCTGCTACTTACCCCAACAGAAATTTTACAAAGGTGTCTGGAAATACCGCTACGGCACTGGCATCAAATAACTAACTTTTATTAAGAAACACAGTGAGTTCACGAAATGCGCTTACAATCACAAATACATTGTTAGCTATGCTTTCACATTTCTTTATTGCAGGAGAGTGGTAATGATCACTAAAAACAGCTCCGTCAGATCCTGCCGTGACCAGGATTCGAACCTGGGTTATTGCGGCCACAACGCAATGTACTAACCACTATACGATCACGGCTGTCAGTGACTTGATCGTTATCGGTGTGTCTTCCATGTTAACTATTTTGACAGATTTGGTAAAAACAAGAACCCGTGACTTGCTTGGCTAACCTGGAACCTGCGACGGAAAACACCGGAGCTGTTATCCGTGTTAAAACGGCAACAACCCCAAGGTAACGGTAAAGTCAAGTTGACTGCATACAGTAACTTGGACATCCACAAGCACAGGCACAAGCTGCAGATAGGTGCCCACTACAATCCAGAATTAGGAGTGTACGACTCAAGTCGATCATTAATTTTCAGAACCACCGTGTCAAAGACGAAAGACTCCTACGGTCAAATCAAAAGACACTTCAATTATAGACTGTATAGAAGCTACCGTACTCAAAAGAACGAGCATCGTCATCACCGCGTCCGAATGCATTGATGTGTCCATTTCAATATCACACACTTGCTTCGAAATTTGAGTAGCTAATATCTCCAACTTTGAAAAGTCTGAAAAGTCCGGGACTTATAAGTAACAAACTGAACTGACGGTTAACATTTCTACAACTTTTCTCCCTGGCAAAATCAAAACTTGCGTTTTAAAGAGTTCAAAGAAACGTTCGGAAGATCAGCTGAGGAAACTCATTCTTTTGACTATCGTGTGTGCCAGCCATTACTTTTTTACTTTATTTAATGTCGAATGGACAAACAACTAACCAACGCACACACCCTTTCATAGAAGTCGACTTAAATTTTATACTATTTACGTAGTACAAACGCCTATCAGTCAAAGATAGCTCTCTAAACTCCGTCTTTTCATATTCAGATGAACTTTTCCACTTTGAAATGAGTTTTTTAATTCCTTTCTTCAGCGTCTGAAACGGAGTGCGTTTGAAACAGTATTTCCTCTTTCCGCTATACTTTCTCAGTTGTTCGAGCGGTCATTCCAATGTTCATTGTCCATGTTGTTTATGTTTGTTTCAGCTTCATTTTTTTCATAGCTGCTTCTTCTGAGCGACGTTGGTCATCGACTCAAGTCGTACATCATAAATTAAAGTAAATATCGTTTCTATATACCTAGGGAAAACGTAATTACTATCAGACTCCATGACAGCGTTAAGAGGAGCTATAAATATGTTTTTTTTTTCATTTTAAGGTTGATGATTCCCACTTGACCATTTCCTGCAACCTTGTCTAAATGTTGCTTGTTAATTTCCATCAGAAGGGAACAGGATCGCCAAATTCTGCAACCTGCTGTTGCGTGACCCTATTCTGTTTGAAGAGCGTGATGCAAAACGTACAAATAAATATAATTATATACATAAACATTAGAATAAGCATATAATATGCAAATATGCAAACACACGTTTACGTTTATAATAGTAGTGTTGATGTCATAATTGTACGTCATTACCTCCGCCAAGCAGGTTATGTTTTCGTCGTATTTGTCTGTCTGTCTGTCACCAAGATGACTCAAAAAGTTCTAAACCGATTAGGACAAAATTTACAGGGTTTGTTAGGTATGTTTGGAGAAACAGATAATTAACTTTTGGTGGAGATATGTCCATCCGTTTGTTTGTTTGTTTGTCTGCCTCATTTTTCTCAATGCCATAGCTCAAAAAGTTATGGATGGATTTTGATGAAACTAACACGAGTTGTTAGGTATATAACAAAGAGTAAATGACCAAATTTTGATAATGATCCGTTCGTTCGTTCATTTGTCACTCTTTTCAATTTGATGCTTGGTAATACAATAACTCAAAAATAATAAATGGATCTTTATGAAATTTATAGGGGTTGTTAGTAATGTTGAATCGGTTTGTTCGTTTGTATGTTTGATTCATATTTGTCATAGCGTTTGTTAGCAGTATAACTCAAAAAGTTATGAACGGTTATTCAAGAAAATTGCACAAGCTGTTATTACTATCAAAAGACACAAATGATTAGATTTTGGAGTTTATACAAAGATAATTATGGTTTCAGAGCCAATTTTTATTTTTTGCTAGCGTTGCCTCGCTTGGCGGAGGCATGCGCTCTCAGAGTGCTCTAGGTACTCTTTATTTTCAGTTTGTGGCCCGAGTGCCAAAACGGGCTTAATATTTGCGATTTTTGTCACGGGCTGGGACTGTTCTTTTCTGAACTGTAATTCTCTACCCTCAGCCTCTCGCTTCCCGTTAATTAAAGAGAACATGCGGTTAATATTTGTCTTATCCCCCACCCGAGTTATAGCATAAGAAAGTGATTTCTAGCATAATTAAGGCATGCTGAAACCGAAAATGACATCTACTTTTTGTGGAAATCAGGGAAACTAGACCTACGCCTTACCTTACCTGCCCGATATTATGAAGGTGTTGATGCCTAACTACCCGACAGTACGACCTAACGAGGGTCGAATTTGGCACTTACGCATACGCGTGTAACCTAACTTAAAGCAGCAGCGTGCCCCGACGGGTCAATTGAGAAGCTGAAGAGACGAAAATATGATAAGACAAAACAGAATTTTCACAAATAAAGACCTATATATTTTGAAACAGTAATTTTCAACGAATCAAACTATATTAATATAATTCTGAAGTTCAAGTGGGGTAAAAGACAAATATTAGCCGAATATGCAATTGAGAGGTATAATGCAGCATCCATAATAAGATCAGTGCTACCTACCAGCAAGAAAAATAACCAGGTACTTTAGATATCTGCGATCATTTGACTCATTTCTGACGGCCAGATTCACTAGTACTTACGGATGCAAAAACAAGACTACGGCAAATATTAGCAAAACGACCAGTAAGCTCTTGCCGTGACCAGGATTCGAACCTGGGTTATTGCGGCCACAACGCAATGTACTAACCACTATACGATCACGGCTGTCACCAACCGAAAGCATTAGCAGTGTCTTTTATACCAATTACGATTGTACGCGCGCTGTCAAAGATGATTGTGACTAATTTGTAAAGACCCTTCTTCATTGACCGAGTTTCGGTACTCGAATGCTTGTTCATGGATACCTAGAGTGCCTACGCTACAAAGGCCAACTCGAACTTTCATAAGAGATGAGTACTCTCTGTTTTAATTCATTTGAGTAGCAACGGTCATTAAATTATAGTAAGATATTGGTGCCATACGAAAACCTGCGCTGTCTCTCAGAGGTCTTCTCAGATGAAAATTCAGCATTCTGCCCGAGAAGTTATATATACATATATATTCTGGTTGTAAATGACGTAACTATTATGGAGTCTACCATGCAGATGTGCCTCCTATTGATACCCGTATAGGTTGTAAACTGTCTTTTTCGGTACTTCTGTGGGTCTGTACTTAGTGCAGTAGCTGAACTGAACAGGATGGATTTCATTTTTCAAATATAGAGACAAACTGCCTCTTTCACTGGCTTCTTCTATCGTTTATAAGTATCAATGCAGACAGTGTTTTGCTTCTTATATAGGAGAGACAAAGACACAAAATTGATGAAAGTCACAACGTCTCAGCAGCAAAAGATTTCATTCAGAAAAGGACAACGAACTGCTAACATTAATAGTATAATTTTTGATAATTTCTTTGATGCTGGCCGTAAAACAAAAAATGGAAAACTTCAAAAACGTCAATTTGAAATCATCAATTAGACTTGAAACGCTTGCAATCGATGTTTATTCACGAACAATCCCCAAGTCTGAACGATCATGTGTCTTCCACTAAACTTTTTATTTTAAAACTAGAGTGCCCGCCCTGTCAAAAAATGACAGCAAAGAATTTGTGATGATCCGTCTTCACTGATCATAGTTTTCTTATTAATGCTAGGGCTAGGCAGCGCTAAGCTTCCTTTCAGTGATATGCCGAAAAGCAATGTTTTTATTTTTTTTAGCCCACAGTCAACATTGTCTCCTAATAAATGCTGAGCTCTGTATCCAGAATACTACCGCTGTCATATAAGTTAACTCGGAAGTTTTACCTCAGATGAAATGTTGTTCTGTTGAACGAAGAACCCAAATTGCAGAAAATTATTTGCTGCCAATAAAACACATGCTTCTCTTGCCTCCTGACTACTAAAGAAAATCGCGCCCCTTGCTTCGATGACATACAGCCGATATGAGCATCAGCATAATGTCTTTCAACATTACTAACAACCCCTATGTATTTCATAGAAATCCATTCAATATTTTTTTTTAGTTATTATGCTGACAAACATAAAATTTTAAACAGTGACAAACGAACGAACAAACGGATCATTACCAATATTTGGTCATCTAATCTTTCTTATATACCTAACAACTCGTGTTAATTTCATAAAAATCTATCCTTAACTGTTTGAGTTATGACATTAAGAGAAATGAGGCAGACACACAAACAAACAAATGGATGGAAATATCTTCACCAAAAGTTAATCATCTGTTCCTCCTAACATACCTAATAATCCCTGTAAATTTCGTCAAAATCGGTTCATAACTTGGAGTAATCTTGGTGACAGATAGACAGACAAACAGTCAGACAGACAAACACGACGAAAACATAACCTCCTTGGCGGATTTAATGAAGGCGTGTAAATATAGAAGAAAAGTAACGAGAAAAGTGCCTCCTAGAAGCGAGATTACTGTATTTGGTTATTCCTTCTTTATATCTTTATCATGATGTACCGGGGCGAAAATTTTGCTCTTAAAATGTCTGCGAGATCCACCAGCAATATAATGTCTAGATATGTTGTGCATGTACAGGGTGACCTAGAGCGCGCGAACGCCTGCGTAAAAGTTGCATTGCCACGCAATTCTGT
>LQNS02278148.1:4503936-4517772 GCA_001587735.2 Parhyale hawaiensis | reverse complement strand
AATTTTCTCCTATCTTATTCCCATAGAGGGTGGCAGGAAAGATATAATAACAAGCACAGGAGACGGCGGGGGTTTTGGTGAAGTGTTAATTTTTTGCCGTCATTTATAATGACGGCACGGGCCACTAGTAACTGATATGCTTGGCATTGCTTGTATTTTTACTTCTGTTGTTGAGGATATACCTACAATAAATTAAGGTAAGATTTCAATTCATTAACGACTCTTTGCATATCTACTCTTATTGTCCTCAATATTAAAAAGCAACCGTGTTTACTTTAGTATATTTTGCATATTAACTCATAGTTCAGAAATATCATCGTGCTGAGTTTTCATTCAGTTAGTAGTGAAGCTGGATACTGACTCATTCAGAGAGTAGTGCGTGAGACTGAACTTTCACTCACTGAATAAGTGAAATAATTAATACAAATGTTACTTGTATCGCTATGAATTCCATTATAGCAGGAACGAGTAAAACAAGCTCACTCTTAAATTTATTTTAACGATAACGTATGGATGACGTCACAAACAAGCGATGAAGATCCCGCTAAAAATTTTAATTATGTTTCCCAGTGGTGAATAAAAAGAATGTCCTACTGTGAGAATGAACCATCTATTGTATCTACTGTTTGCAATGCACAAGATGCTACCATCCCTCAAAGACTGCTTTGTTCCACTGTCGGTGAGGATTTGTACTTTGATTCAAATTCTAGTACGAAGGTCTTCGAATATTCATCGAATACACAGAATAAAAGGAATGTGATCATACGATACATGCATGTCTGCAGAGAGTTCAGCAAAAGAAGCCAGCTATAAAAATCTATCGTCATTGTACTAAGTACGATGGCTCTATATTATTAAGTTAGTAGGACTGTGATGCTTTCTGTATTAGATACAAGGAGCTTCAATGCTCTATTAGAACCTCCTTGATTAGATAGGAGAAAAGCAGGTTATCTTGGATACCGTCTCGGCAGAGTGGAACAGGAGTCAAGTTATCATTTTTTTCAAGCTTTTCCTGCTTGCTTGTATATGGTCATGGGAAGAAGAATTGCTGTCTGATATGAAATATTTTTATACTTCGTATGCATGATACCGGTCTGAGATATCATCGAGGAACAGTGATTTTAGTCAGTAAAATTTCCGCAGGTCCCAGCTAGTAATTATAATATTCCTAAACATGTGTTTATCTAATGTAAAAGCTGATATAGCAACTTCTTTCTAAATGTCTTCATGGCGAGGTGGCCGAGTGGTTAAGGCGTTGGACTGCTAATCCAATACGGTCTCCGTGCGTGAGTTCGAATCTCATCCTCGTCGATCCTTTTTGCGTAAAAAGACAACTTGCTTCGACAAGGTTCGAAGCTATGGCACGTCAGCCAGTCAAAGCGATCAGAGAGCTATTATGCACTCATGAACCGAATCGCAATTCCATAGTTGGTACATTTAGAGTGGGCACTAATGACAAGGGTTTAACTATGAAATGCAGCGAGTCTTTAATTTTCAGTATTATTTTCATTATTGGGAAGCTGGCACTGATGCTACTGCTGAGAATTATCAATATTACAGGAGAATCCAGTAGTCAATTTAAGAAGACATGAAAGGCTCTCAAACAGGCGAATTGTAGAGTATAGCTTGCATAATGATCTTCTAAATTAGTGCATAGATGAGCCACTACGACCAGTATTATCACATACTTTGTAGGTATATTTCATCTATTATGACCATATCTAAAATTACTAGAGCCAAAAATTTGCATGCGAAGAGTAAAAAATACGTAAGGATTGAGCATACAAAGATTCATCTATCTCTTGTCACCGTTGCTACTTTTACCATATGCCACTTTTACCTTACAAAAATTACGTAAGGATTGAACAGACAAAGATTCATCTATCTCTTGTCACCGTTGCCACTGTTACCATATATTGTCAGCGTTGGTAATTTAATGTTTAACTGGATCCAGTATTGCCATTCAGTACGCTCTTTACAGTAGCTGTTTTGCCACACGCTGTTGCCATCAGTTTTGCTAATGGTATTGTCGCCCATTTGTTGTGGTACATACTTTATTTTCTGTTGCCGCAGATACTGCTCTTTGTTCTTGGAAAACATTGTAGCCATTAATTCATTAGTCCTATATCTGTTGTTCCCATTGCTCCCCGCAATATAATGTGTCATGTTAATTCCTACTGTCGTCGTGGTCGACTCAGTTGCCGTTGATGACGGGTAGTCATTGTTATCATCCATTGTTGCCGCTACTGATACCGGTGCCATATATTCATTGATAATCCGTTGTCACTTTTGCTATGCTTTGGCATTGGTGTCATGTGATATTTACTATTGGCCCCATCTATTCACAGATGTCGCATTGTCATTGCTACAACTCATCGCTGCCAATACTATTAATGTCACTGTTGCCACGTATACACTGAATTACTGTTGCCACCGTTGCCACGCACTCTTTCTTTTGCCTTTTTTTACTGTTGTATCCATTGGCTGCTTTTTGTTTTTCTTTTCACCAGTTCCTGCTGCCACTCTCTGTTGCCATTAATGATTTTTTGTTGCCACGGCTCCGCTGATAGCGCTGTTACTTTGTATTGTTGCCATTAAGGTTTTTGTCACCACTGCTGCTGATGATGGCACACCTGACACTGCAGCCACCCGAACGACCGTCGTTGTCATCACCGCCTCTGTTGTCTCGTCCCAGCTGTTACCTTGATTGGCCATTATTACCTCCGCCAAGGAGGTTATGATTTCGTCGGGTTCGTCTGTTTGCCTGGCTGTCTGTTATGCTGACTTTCTGTCACCAAGATAACTCAGAATATTAAGCACGGTTTTTGACGAAATTTGCAGAAACTGTTAGGTACGTTAGGAGGAAGACATGATTAACGTTTAATGAAGATCCGTTCATCCGTTTGTTTTTATGTCGGTTCCCTAATTTTTACGAATGCCATAACTCAAGCAGCTGCGAACGGATTTCTATGAAAGTTTCATAAGTTGTTAGGTATGTCAGGAAGAGCAAAAGATCAAATTTTTGCAATGATCCGTTTGTTCGTAAGTTTGTCGCTGTTTCTAATTTTATGCATGTTAGCGCAATCACTCAAAAAGTTAGGACTGGATTTTTATGAAATTTACAGGACTTGTTGGTAATGTTAGAACACATGAATGATTTAATATTGGTGATGATCAGTTCATCTGTTTTAGAGTTTGACTAATGATTATCAAAATACTTGTTAGCATCAAAAGAAGTTTAAAAAGTTGAACGGTTCTTCAAGAAAATTAGTGAAAGTGTAAATACTGTTAGAAGGCAAAAATGATTAGATTTTGTTGTTGATACAAAGAAAATTATGGTCTCTGCGCCAATTTGAATATTGCGTTACCTTTGCCTTGCTTGGCGTAGGTATATGCTCTCAATGTGCTCTATAGTTAGCACTGAAATTCCGTCTAGTTGTTTGTAGCTGGAAAGTTCATACACTTGACATAATTTTTGATTATGTCAACCAGGTTCCGTTTAACCCAACATGAGAATTGTAGACCGAATAAAATGTCGGGTTTGCGTACGAAAAGCGCTGTTTGATTTGTGAAGCGCCTTCGATGAAGATGTTAAGCTTGAAAGGCCAAATGCGTCAATTAAGTTCCTCGTTAGCCATATTCACTTCTTCAAGCGCAATACTTCAAACTACTTGGAGAGAAAATTCTTTGGATAATTAAATGAGTGCCCGACAAACCCACGAATTGCTCTGCCTGATTTTTCATATTCTTNTGTTAAGCTTGAAAGGCCGAATGCGTCAATTAAGTTCCTCGTTAGCCATATTCACTTCTTCAAGCGCAATACTTCAAACTACTTGGAGAGAAAATTCTTTGGATAATTAAATGAGTGCCCGACAAACCCACGAATTGCTCTGCCCGATTTTTCATATTCTTTTGACAATTGAGCCCACGAACTATTCAGCCTACTTACGCATCTTGTAAGGACAATCAACACTTTGTCAAACCCACCAACTTTTCGGCCCGGTTTTGCATCTCCTTTAATTATAGAGCAAGGTTTATCAAGACCCAAGAACTTTTCAGCCTCCTTCATATTTCCCTTGGGCAATCGACCAAGTCTATGTCACACCCACAAACTTTTCAGCCCACCATACACCTCTCTAATCATTCTGTACTCCCAACCACCTGTCCATGCGCCTGCTCGTCTGTTTGTTTACCTGTTGGTTGGTTTCTTCGCCTATATGTTTGCCTGTCCCTCCGTCCGTCTCCTTTGTTTACCTGTCCGTTCGTCTACGTACTCACTTGTCCATCCGTCTATTTAGTTGTCTGTCTGCCTGTCTATGTATTTACTTGTCTGCCCTTCCATCTGTCTATTTGCTAACGTGTTCGTCAATTTATACTTACCTGTCTGTCCGCCTATCAACATGCCTATCGGTCCATCTATTTCCTTGCTTATCTGTCTATCCGTTTGTTTACTTTCCTGTCCATCCGTCTATCCCCAACACACCTACGTCTCCATGAGCCCTGGGCGGCGATACACACCACACTGTTGCGATACACACCACACAGTTACCGCCAAAGCAAACAATCGCGGCGGCGATACGTATCGCACGTGTCGAGTTAGACATCGCAGCGATCGTAAGGGGGCACGAGGCAGCAGTGTGGCATTCCTTGCTTGATGGCGATTCCTGGTTTGAAAATAAGAACAATTTTCGCCTGTTCTTGCTTAAAGAATAGTGCTGCTCTGACTTCTTTCTTGCTTTGTCTACCGCTGGGTGAAATGTGATGTTTTCATTATAATAGGATTAGTTTTATCGAAGTTTAACTTTTTAAAGCCTGTTTTCTCTTTAGCGGAAGAAATTTTTGCTATAAGTCTCAGTGAATGGCATTGCTTTATAAGTCAGAATAAAATTTTTGTAAGTGGAAAGTTCTTTGAAAGCAAAGGCAGTACAATATACGTGTTTATATTCAGGTATTTATTAAGAGCAATTTACTCCTATTCCAGCTCAGTCAATAAGTGTTCGTTTATATATGAGCCGGAATTAGCTCTTAGTATGTAGTTACCTCCGCCAAGGAGGTTATGTTTTCGTCGTTTTTTTTTTTTTTGTCTGTGTCTTATTCTGACTGTCACCTAGATAACTAAAAAATTTATAGGCGGGTATTGACGAAATTTACAGCGATTGTTACGTATGTTAGGAGGAACAGATGATTACCTTTTAGTGAATATCCATTCATCCGCTTCTTTGTTTGTTTGTTTGTTTGTTTGTTTGTTTGTTTGTTTGTCAGCCTCATTTTTCTCAATGCCATAACTCAAGAAGTTATTGACGGACTTTTATGAAATTTACACGAGTTGTTATGTATATTACGAAAAGCAAATGACCAAATTTTTGTGATAATATGTTTGTTTGTTTGTTCGTGTGTTTGTCACTGTGGTTCGTTTTACGCTCGTTAGCGCAATAACTCAAAAACCATTGAATGGATCTTTATGAAACTTACAGGAGTTATTAGTAGTGCTGAAAGACATATATGATTAAATTTTGGTGCGGATCGGTTGGTTCGTCTGTTTGTTTGACATATG
Source organism: Parhyale hawaiensis (assembly GCA_001587735.2). NCBI lineage: Eukaryota > Metazoa > Arthropoda > Malacostraca > Amphipoda > Hyalidae > Parhyale > Parhyale hawaiensis. The sequence continues at coordinate 4,512,218 of LQNS02278148.1, read as the reverse complement.
TTTGTCTGAATGTTTGTTAGCACCATAACTCAAAAAGTTTCAACTGGATCTTTATGAAATTTACAGGAGCTGTTAGTAATGGTAGAAGACAAAAATGGTTAAATTTTAGTGCAGATCGGTTGATTCGTTTCTATGTTTTGTTAGCTATATGTTTGTCATGATGTTTGTTACGCAATAACGCAAAAAGTTTTGAATTCATATTTATGAAAGTTACAAGTATTGTTAGTAATGTTAAAAGACATAAATGACCAAATTTGGTGCAGATTGGCTGGTTCGTTTTTGTGTTTGACTTATATTTGTCGTAATGTTCGTGAGCAGCATAACTTAAAAAGTTATTAATGGATCCGAAAAAAATATTTCTGAAACTGTTCATACTATCAAAAGGCACAAATGATTATATTTTGGAGCTGAAATAAAGAAAATAATGGTTTCAAAGTCGATGTGAATTTTTCCTTACCGTTGCCTTACTTGGCGGAGGTATGCGCTCTCAGAGTGCTCTAGATCAGTACATAACGATTGTTTTCAGTTGATATTAAGAACAATTGATTTAGTCGAGCTCAGCGCAATATGTGTGCTTTTTGATATTAGGAATTAAGAGCAATTTACTCTCAGTATAGCTTAGTTGTGTTCTTTTGATATTAGGAACAATTTACGCAAAGTGTAATCCGCGTTTTTTTTTCAGTTGAAACCAATTTGCATTGTTTGTGTCGCTGACTGAAAGAGTTATTTTGGATATAGAAGCAGTTTTGCTAACTTCATCCCAGTATCTATTGGAAAGAGCTGCGCCGCAGTAGTTTGATTATATAACTTGAGCACTCTGAGAGTGCATACCTCCGCCAAGCGAGGCAACGGTAGCGAAAAATTCAAATTGGCTCTGAAACCATAATTTTGTTTGTATAAACTCCAAAATCTAATCATTTGTGTCTTTTGACAGTAATAACAGCTTGTGCAATTTTCTTGAAGATCCGTTCATAACTTTTTGAGCTATACTGCTAACAAACGTTATGACAAACATGAGTCAAACATACAAACGAATAAACCGATCTGCACCAAAGTTTAATCATATATGTCTTTTAACATTACCAACAACCCCTATAAGTTTCATAAAGATCCATTCTTTATACTTTGAGTTATTGTGCTAACAAGCATAAAATTAAAAACAGTGACAAACGAACGAACAAACGGATTATTACCTAAATTTAATCACATACTCATTGTTATATACCTAACAACTCCCGTTAATTTCATAAAAATCCAGTTATAACTTTTTGAGTTATGGCATTGAGAAATATGAGGCAGACAAACAAACAAACAAACAAACAGATAGACATATGTTCACCAAAAGTTAATCATCTGTTCCTCCTGAAATACCTAACAATCCCTGAAAATTTCGTTCAAATCGGTTCAGAACTTTTTGAGTTATCTTGGTGATAGACAGAGAGACATACACGACGAAAACATAACCTCCTTGGCGGAGGTAAGAATCACTAGTTTTTCAGGCGAATCTTGAATTGGTCAAACTCTGAGCTCGAAAACAGAAGCGTTATTTAAAAAAAAAAATATCTGCTTCTATTGGTGTTCCTGATTTGAAAATGCGAGTTGTTTTTATCGAGTCTAATGTGTACTTGCGTAAATAATTCTTGCAATTATATAGGGGGGGGGGCTTTCATTCAAATCTGAACTGCTGAAAGTATCTGTTTTGAAAATAGTAGCTAATGTTCTCTTAGTTTCATTAGTCTGAAAATATATATAGCAGCAATTCGGAAAAGTCTTGCCGAATGCCTGGTTCTTACAAAAATCTGACTTATCACACTTGGCCATTACATAAATATGAGTCACCTTGGGTGAATTTGGCATGATAAAGACAAGCGAATTTTTTTTAACCAAATCGGGCTTGACAGAAGCTTGTGGTTTTAATTTAGGAGGCAAAGCTTAATTGCTAAAACCTCGTAGATTTTTCAAGTCTAGCCTATGGGAAATGCCTGGTATGACAACAGTGACATGTCGTAAATATATGGCAACTGAGCCATACCTCACATGCGTAGCTACAATGACGTACGGCAAACACCTGGCTATATTTAGCGAACCGTGTGAGGACATACTACGAACGTATGATTACATGGGCATTCGGTATTTGTATTGCAACACAGGTGTGCCACAAATGTCTGGCAACACAGACATGCCATAAATGTATGGCAACGGATCGAGCAACATTTACATCAACATAGGCGAACCACAAGTATATGGCAACAGAGGCGTACCACAAATGTATGGCAACAGAGGCGTACCACAAATGTATGGCAACACAGGACTACGCAGAATGACTCGGGTGCCCTACTGTTTACTCAAAAAACTGCTACTCCCACCAGTTATTGCCACGATGTTCCCAAACATGTCGAGAACACGCCTACCGGCACCTGCTGCCATATCAGTTAGAACCAGTTTATAGGGTTTTTTAAGGCCTCAAGCATGGCTTAGTCGCCTGCTTTGAAAATAAAGTTTGTAAATGAATATTAGATGAGAATAAGCAACTTTCAAGAGTTTTGGAGAGGAACAATACAACCCACTTGACTCATGCTTGGTTAGAACATTTCTGAAACGCCTGATGATGGTACGTGCGTGTCTAACGCATGGTGAAAAAAATAAATAAATAAAAAATAAATAAAAAACCTGGTGATCGCAAATGTGCAACACGCTGCGTGGCTAGCCTCGTGACGAAAGAACTTTTTTAAACCTTAAGATGGCATTTGTACAAAACCGAATACATCGATATACTGATTCGTATTCATGCAATTTTTTTTCTCATCGTTGCAGAGAAAGACCTTTGTGATGATGAGAGATTTAAGTGAAATTTAAATCAAATGTTCATCTATATCTTTTCTTGAGATTGCATCAATGTAGATTTTGATTCGAAGCGGTTACCCCTTTCGCTACGGAAACTTTTGCCCTTTTATGAGGTTCTAAAAGAAGCTCCTTGAAGACACCATCATTGTAGTCACTTGAGCTCACTTACAGTGTAGTTCAGTCATCAAGAAAATACTATCACTGACTTCAGNGGGTTGTTAAATATGTTGTTCAAATTTCCAGAGCAAGAAACAATGCACCGGTTTTAATAATGAATATTTTGATGCGGTACGTGTACGTACCGTCAGGATCGAAAGGGTTTAGAAATGTTGATACCCACAACGTACGTTTCGCTGTTCTTCATCTCATCAGGTGGGAGGGTCAAAGTTAGTAAATTTAGTTCTTGAAATCTTGCCAAATTTAGAGAGGCTACCATAGGAAGGTGTAACTATGATACCGGCTGTTCCAAAAGTATAAATGAATTGTTCAATCAAGCAAATGTTTCGTTAATTTTCAACTACAGTCCGCTGCGTACGTTTATTCCAATACTGCACGTTGCAGACACGCAGATGTACCGATGGCGACAGTTTACAACCTGTCCAAGATAAAAGGCTGGCACATTAGCATGGTAGTCTTCGTAATGAATAAAGATGCCACAATTAGCGAAAACACTCCACACAATAGCTGAAAGTTGATTTGAAGCGTTGGTAGGCCTCTGATGATGGTAGAAAACTCTTCAAGATGCAGCATCCACATGAAACATTTGCAGTTTTCTGCCGCCTGCTGCATATATTGAATTGACTCCTACAATTACGTGCAGTAATTGGAGTCAACGCAGCGGACTGTAGTTGAAAATTAACGAAACTTTTGCGCGATTGAAAATTTCATTTATACTTTTGGAACAACCGGTATCATAGTTACACCTTCCTATGGTATCCTCTCTAAATTTCGATAGATTTTAATGACTAAATGTATCAACTTTGACCCTCCCACCTGATGAGCTAGAGAACAGCTAGTGAAACGCCCGTCGTGGGTGTAAAAAAATATTCAACTTCTTCTAATCGAAAAGATTAGTTTTAGCATTGAATGTCATTCTGGCGCCAGATCTTTTATTTATTACCTCCGCCAAGGAGGTTATGTTTTTGTCGTGTTTGTCTGTCTGTCTGTCTGTCATCAAGATAACTCAAAAAGTTATGAACCGATTTGGATGAAATTTACAGGGATTGTTAGGTATGTTAGGAAGAACAGATGATTAACTTTTGGAGAAGAAATGTCCATCCGTTTGTTTGTTTGTATGCCTCATTTTTCTCAATGCCATAACTCAAAAAGTTATGAATGGATTTTGATTAAATTAACATGAGTTGTTAAGTATAAAACAAAGATTAAATGAACAAATTTTGGTATTGATCTGTGAGTGCGTTCATTCGTTTGTCCCTGTTTTTAATTTTATGCTTGTTAGCACAAAAACTCAAAAAAATATGAATGGGTCTTTCTGAAATGCATAGAAGTTTTCAGTCTTGTTAAAAGACATAAATGGTTAAATTTTGGTGCAGATCCGTTTGTTCGTTTGTATGTTTGACTCATGTTTGTCATTACGTTTGTTAACAGTATAACTCAAAAAGTTATGAACGGATCTTCAAGAAATTGCACAAGCTATTATTACTATCAAAAGGCACAAATGATTAAATTTTGGAGTTTATTCAATGAAAATTATGGTTTCAGAGTCAACTTGAATTTTTTTGCTACCGTTGCCTTACTTGGCGGAGGTATGCGCTCTCAGAGTGTTCTAGCTGAAAATGTAATATATTGTCATCATTTGCGAAATGGCGGAAAATGTTACAATAATACGGAAAGATATGCATGAATAAAAATTTGCATCCCACTATACAGTGCGTAAAAAGAAATTGGCGTCTAAATGATACAGATGTATAGTAACATTTGTGGAAATGTCAGCAGTAATAAGCTTCATCGATAAGTGGCATCATATGCTAGATTGTGGAAAATAATGAAAGAGATAACTAATAACAGTAGCTACGCCAAGGACGAGCTGGGGGGGGAGGGGGCTTGGTCTCCCCTAATAATGAACTAAACCCCCTTGTACTGCTACCATGTAACCATCATATATGTATCTCATAGTTCTATAGCGCTTGAACCTTCAGCTCTACAAGAAAGGAGCCATTGACATGAATGCTACTTGGACAGACGGTAATTGATAATATCCCGAATACATTGAAATATAAGATGAAATATTATCCGTTTCGCTGACGAGGGTTAGGGCTTTTGCGTTTCGTTCTCAATAACAGCGCTTTATTTACATCCCTGAAAATTATTTTTCCGCGTTTCGAACAGCTAGTCCGAAATTGAAGCAGATTTTGTTCAAATTTTTAGCGTTTGTTATTTAGTGTAGTAGTAGGATATATTTTAGAGGTAAGTGCACAACTGGGTTGTTATAGCCTGCGAAAAACCATGTATCTTACCACGTCTATCAAAATAAAGAGACAAACTGCGCAACTGATGTTTAGTTTTACGTTTTCCTTTCACACTTTTTGCTTTCTCTATTCCATCGCCTATTTCACACTTTTATTAGCACTACACAGTATGTAACTCTTAAGTTAAGTACGGACCTTTTTTTTGCGTTGTTGTTCCAAATAACTCATCCATGGTTGTTATATTAAAATAAACCTCCCAAATCGTCTATTTATCTCTTAATACAAAATATATTATACAATGAATTTACACTTTTACTTAAGTTGGTATTAATTAGGTGTTACAATACCATGCAGGTTCGCCGCTCTTTGAATTTGATATCATTAGGTAGGACTCCAATTCCAAATGTAGGTCGATACGCTGGGGGAAGTGAGTCCGCGAGCATAGCGTTTTCTTTCAGATCAATACACTTGCATAGTTCTATACTCTCCAATGTAAATAATAATAATAATAAAATAAAAAATTTACAAATACATGGCTATTCCTCAAGAAGCCTGTCGAAACAATGCATGCATAGTGAACTACGTTACATTATTCAACCATGAATGCATGATAGTAGAATGCCTTCTTGAATCTTTCTGCTACTTCAGACATCTCGTATTGTCGCATTGAATTTCTTTGTCAGTTGAAAAAACTGGATGACTTCTCAGTTAATACAAGTTTAATATATGTATTGACTGTATAATTATATTTTGCAATTGTCAATGATACTTCCACAGCTTTTTTTTTCAAGTGCTACTGTTTTCTGTAGATTTTAACAATTATTTTCGAGGAGTTTTGAATATTTTCTTCCTCTAATAACGTATTTCTGTTGTGAATTGCCATTGTAATGCTTAGATTTCAGTTATGTTAATGTCTTAGTGTTACTAGGCATGCTGTGCATAGCTAAATCATCCTCCCAAATCGATTTTATTAATAAAATTTAAATAAAGTCATTCCATGGGTTATTGTGCCTCCGTGGCCTAATGGATAAGGCATTGGCCTCCTAAGCCAGGGATTGCGGGTTCGAGTCCCGCCGGAGGTTTGTTGCATTTTAGTTTTGTTCGCCCAGTTTTTCTCAGGGGACCATAGTACCTGGCTTCTCATCCCATTCCCGGCCAAGTTTTGTACCTTCATCAAAGGCTTTTGTCATCCATTATTTTTTTTGCTGTACGATGTTACATTTTATCCAGCCAAACCTTGTATTTTCTTCATAAATATGTATTTATATATGCTGAATAAACCAATGCATGTAGGCATTATAGCTAGTTTGCACTGTCAAGGCCACTGTGTATCTTATTAAGCGACTCACATTTTATTCTTTACGCGATTGACGTAGATCATTTTTTACAGAAAAACTTCAATAAAAATGCCAGTTATATATCATCAATAATACGCTAGCTGACTGACCTCTAACAGCGATATATGACACAATTTAGGTTAAAACAGACAAAGTACATGAAGTACTAGCCTTACATTCGCTAATAAAGAGACAAATGTATTGAATTTTTGGATCACCTGTACAATTATTGTCACTCCTGAAGCATTTGGGGTGACAATTGTGCGGGTGAGAAATGTTGGGGAGACAGTTGTACAGGTACGAAAGAAATGGGTGACAGTTGTACAGGTACGAAAGACATGGGTGACAGTTGTACAGGTACGAAAGACAGGGGTGACAGTTGTACAGGTACGAAAGAAATGGGTGACAGTTGTACAGGTACGAAAGACATGGGTGACAGTTGTACAGGTACGAAAGACAGGGGTGACAGTTGTACAGTTACGAAAGACAGGGGTGACAGTTGTACAGGTACGAAAGACAGGGGTGACAGTTGTACAGGTACGAAAGACATGGGTGACAGTTGTACAGGTACGAAAGACAGGGGTAACAGTTGTACAGGTACGAAAGACAGGGGTGACAGTTGTACAGGTACGAAAGACATGGGTGACAGTTGTACAGGTACGAAAGACATGGGTGACAGTTGTACAGGTACGAAAGACAGGGGTGACAGTTGTACAGGTACGAAAGACAGGGGTGACATTTGTACAGGTACGAAAGACATGGGTGACAGTTGTACAGGTGCGAAAGACAGCTAGGGGTGACAGTTGTACAGGTACGAAAGACAGGGGTGACAGTTGTACAGGTACGAAAGACAGCTAGGGGTGACAGTTGCACAGGTACGAAAGACATGGGTGACAGTTGTACAGGTGTGAAAGACAGCTAGGGGTGACAGTTGTACAAGTACGAAAGACAGCTAGGGGTGACAGTTGTACAGGTACGAAAGACAGCTAGAGGTGACAGTTGTACAGGTACGAAAGACAGCTAGGGGTGACAGTTGTACAGGTACGAAAGACAGGGGTGACAGTTGTACAGATACGAAAGACAGCTAGGGGTGACACTTGTACAGGTACGAAAGACAGCTAGGGGTGACAGTTGTACAGGTGCGAAAGACAGCTAGGGGTGACATTTGTACAGGTACGAAAGACAGCTAGAGGTGACAGTTGTACAGGTACGAAAGACAGCTAGGGGTGACAGTTGTACAGGTACGAAAGACAGGGGTGACAGTTGTACAGGTGCGAAAGACAGCTAGGGGTGACAGTTGCACAGGTACGAAAGACAGCTAGGGGTGACAGTTGTACAGGTACGAAAGACAGGGGTGACAGTTGTACAGGTACGAAAGACAGCTAGGGGTAACAGTTGTACAGGTACGAAAGACAGCTAGGGGTGACAGTTGTACAGGTACGAAAGACAGGGGTGACAGTTGTACAGGTACGAAAGACAGCTAGGGGTGACAGTTGTACAGGTACGAAAGACAGGGGTGACAGTTGTACAGATACGAAAGACAGCTAGGGGTGACAGTTGTACAGGTACGAAAGACAGGGGTGACACTTGTACAGGTACGAAAGACAGCTAGGGGTGACAGTTGTACAGGTACGAAAGACAGCTAGGGGTGACAGTTGTACAGGTACGAAAG
>LQNS02278148.1:4486726-4503736 GCA_001587735.2 Parhyale hawaiensis | reverse complement strand
AGTTGTACAGGTACGAAAGACAGCTAGAGGTGACAGTTGTACAGGTACGAAAGACAGCTAGGGGTGACAGTTGTACAGGTACGAAAGACAGGGGTGACAGTTGTACAGGTGCGAAAGACAGCTAGCGGTGACAGTTGTACAGGTGCGAAAGACAGCTAGGGGTGACAGTTGTACAGGTACGAAAGACAGCTAGGGGTGACAGTTGTACAGGTACGAAAGACAGGGGTGACAGTTGTACAGGTACGAAAGACAGCTAGGGGTGACAGTTGTACAGGTACGAAAGACAGCTAGGGGTGACAGTTGTACAGGTACGAAAGACAGCTAGAGGTGACAGTTGTACAGGTACGAAAGACAGCTAGGGGTGACAGTTGTGCAGGTATGAAAGACAGCTAGGGGTGACAGTTGTACAGGTACGAAAGACAGGGGTGACAGTTGTACAGGTACGAAAGACAGCAAGGGGTGACAGTTGTGCAGGTACGAAAGACAGGGGTGACCGTTGTACAGGTACGAAAGGCAGGAGTGACGGTTGTACAGGTACGAAAGACAGGAGTGACGGTTGTCCAGGTACGAAAGACAGGGGTGACAGTTGTGCAGGTACGAAAGACAGGGGTGACAGTTGTACAGGTACGAAAGACAGCTAGGGGTGATAGTTGTACAGGTACGAAAGACAGGGGTGACTGTTGTACAGGTACGAAAGACAGCAAGGGGTGACAGTTGTACAGGTACGAAAGACAGGGGTGACCGTTGTCCAGGTACGAAAGGCAGGAGTGACGGTTATACAAGTGCGAAAGACAGAGATAACAGTTGTACAGAGGGTTTAATCTAATAACTAACTAACCCAACCTAATATACAGGTGATAGGCTAATTTTATAGGCGACATTTAATGGGGTGACGACTGTAGAAGTAGATGTGGGATTTTGTGGTGACAGTTGTATAGGTGATCCGAATTTTTTATTTCGCGCATATCGTGAATCCCTTTTCAAAAAATATATTTAATAAATACAGTTTTTACTGATAAGTTATATCTATGGTGTAAAATGACCCTTCAAATACATATTATTTCATAGCCATTCAGATCTTTACCACTCCCTTCTCAAAAATAATAATTTTCTAACATGCCAATTTCAACATCTTCGTCTAGCTGGAACGCACACCTTCATCCACACGTCTCTTAATTAGCATTTATTCCGGTAGACTTTCATCCATACGATCCATTCGCGTCCTTCAACAACCCTACCCAGGGCTTCATCCATATTCATCATCGGACCATCCGGAGTATCGCCGCATCATTAACGATAATATCGTAGTCGATGGCTTGTATCGCTGACATGGAACTGCTTGTAGAACGATAAAAATGACCTACGACATCGAACATGTCTTCTCATTTACGATTTACGACTTAGAACTCTGTGGGAAAGTCGGTTTTGCAACTTAGGAATTATGAACAATTCCAGGATTCTTCCTCAGTGCCTTATATCTTTAACCTAGCAAAAGTAGAGAAAGTTGAATTAAAATACTTAGAAGAGAAGAATTTTTATGCTTTATTCAAGTTTTCAATGGGTACTGAACCATTTAATGTAAAATAAATGTTTAATAATATGAAGTTAACGTAATTAAATGCTTTAATGTTTAGGGATCAACGTTAAAGAATTCTAATTATGTCTACTTTATATTGTTAATTACTTACCTTAGATTAGTAAAACAAATCTATTTATGGATTTATGCTCTCAGTGATTGTCAGGATTAAGGCTTAATATATTGCACAGATTTTTAATGCTAATAATCTGCTCGTAGCTGCAGTTTGTCATTTGCTGTCAATAACTACGCAATATTTTATTTAATGATTTACGTTATTTTCTGTGCAGTGAAATCTCTAGTTAAACAGAAATATACCAGCATATTTAAATGGAGAGGCTAATCTACACACGTGCGTCTGTTTTCTGTTATATTTTTAATCCATATAATTTTTTATGTAGGTATCTGCGTGTGCGTTTGTGTGTATATATGATTCATTTTTATGACTAAATACCTCTGATCTTTTTCATTTTTTATTATCAGATTTTGCAACTTTCAGGTACACCTGTTTGAAATTACACAGTATCTCTGTTTTTATATTTACATGTTCTCTTATTTTGGAGTTCAGCAGAAGACTCTTCCACACTTTTCTGTCGCTTTTAATCTTGCTGATGCTTGCTACATGGTGCATTTTTTCTGCTGCTTGATCACTTTTCTGCTGGTGTGCTATTGATCGAGCTGGCGTTGCAGTTCTCCATTATCCATGCTGCTCGTTTTTTCCAGTTTTATTTCATCGTTGTCGAAGAAACTTTGATTTACAGAATTTATGCATTATACTCTGCGTTAATACTAAGTTTTTCCGACGTAGCAGCAATCTGCCGGGCATCCAATGTAGAATGTTGAAAATTTACCATGAATTTGATAGATTTCCTTTTACGTACTTTTATGGTGCTGCAGTTGATTGCTAAAACAGATTTAATTTTTGCGAACGCTGCTCCTCTGGAGTAATATTAGTCGCCATCATTTCTTTCGGTCTTCCGTTATATAGGCGCGGGTGGCGTATCTTCCGGGGCCCCAAGCAAAATGAAATCACAAGCAAAATCAGTGAGAAGCTATAATAACAAAGTCCTTACCGTCATTTCTAATGGCTTGGTTCAATCTATTTAGCACTTTAATACAGACCTTTGTGTAATTATCGGTTTATTATGCTTGTCTACTTATTGCTCATTCCATTGCCTGTCACGCTAGAAGGATCTTTTGTTTATTAAGGCTGGTACACACGTTAGTCAAAATAACGCATTTCCTCAGCTCTAATCGTCCAACCATTTCGCTAAGCCCCTGCATTCACAGCTCTGTGTTGGCCAAAAACGTATCAAAAGTCCGCATTCACTTCCGTGCGTTCGATCAGCCAGTACCGTTAGTTCAGTTTCGGACATCTCTTCAAACTTGTAGAGCATTGCAACTGAAAATATCAGATGTGCTAGCGTGTGCAACGTAAATGGACACATTAACGGATTCGGACGCGAAGTAGACCGAAGACGTCTTTCTAGCTAGCGTGTGCACCAGCTATAAGTGCTACACTACTTCACTAGAGGAATTTTGAAATGGCTACTTAAAGTAACGAGTTTCTGGCTCTCAAGCTATATTTTGGATGCAGCTTTAGCTTGAAATATTCTTTTTACGATTTTTGTAAGTCACTTTGTAAGTTCATACAAGTAAATCCTAGCTTCAGATTAGGTTAGATAGCTGTCAGTAGACGGACCAACAGCAGCCGGGACTTTCGCTTCGACCGTCTATGTGCCACAGCCATTATTTCAGACTCCTTTAATTTTCTGAGGAAAAAAAGCAGCCAAGAAGTTGATCACAGAAATGCGATTGATTGCTGCAGATCCGCGGAGCTCGAAGACATTTAGGTTAGTTGGGACACAGAAGATAATAGATTGCAACGGTCTCTGCTGCTTTGGCTGTTAAGAGTATGTAACTACTGAAGGAGGTGTTCGTAGCTGAGGAGGGTGTTGCTTCCAAAATTTGTGAAAAGGATTTTTAAATGTACTCATCATCTCTGCACCGACAACTTACAATATTTTCACCTCACTTTCAGAGAGCATTAGAATGCATCACTGCCTTACTGAGAGGAACTTGGCAGCGCCTATACTCTCTCGATATTAGGAATGAATGCGAAGGCAGGCGAGGACATTTGGAATTTGTGGTATGTGGAGATTGGAGGAACGACGTGAGTAGATACCAAGGATAAAAATGCTACTATAGAGACATGTCGGACGAAAGTGTAGGAATAATTCATCAGCTTCTTGAAATTCAGCTGTAATTATGTTGGACTAAGTAAATCACCTTCTAAGCTAGGGCATCCCTTTTACGGTTGTCAGCAATGTGAGCTCACGACCACGGGCATCGTTAATAAAAATGCTGCCAATGCAATTTTTGATAGGACTGTGACGTCCGCAAATGTACGGAGTGGCACGAAGGACCCAAAAATTACCTGAAACATTGGCATTGAGTCCTCACTCGGAATGGATTTTCTAGCTCATTTTGATGTAGTCCAACATCTGAGCTTAATTATTACCTAGCTATGCGTATCCATGATACAGGTGGTTAGAGGGAAATTCTGGTTGCATGAAGTAGTAATAATTACCTCCGCCAAGGAGGTTATGTTTTCGTCGTGTTTGTCTGTCTGTCTGTCTCTTTGTCTGTTTCTCTGTCACCAGGATAATTCAAAAAGTTATGAACCGATTCGGATGGAATTTACAGGGATTGTTAGGTATGTTAGGAGGAACAGATGATTAACTTTTGGTGAAGATATGTTCATCCGTTTGTTTGTTTGTCTGCGTCATTTTCATCGATGCCATAACTCAAAAAGTTATGAATGGATTTTGATGAAATTAACATGAGTTGTTAGGTTTATAACAAAAAGTAGATTACCAAATTTTGGTAATGATCCGTTGATCGTTCGTTCGTTTGTCACTGTTTTTAATTTTATGCTTGTTAGCACAATAACTCAAAAAATAATGAATGGATCTTTATGAAATTTATAGGAGTTGTTAGTTATAATAAACGACATAAATGATCAAATTTTGGTGCAGATCAGTTGGTTCGTTTGTATGTTTGACTCATATTTGTTATAACGTTTGTTAACAGTATAACTCAAAAAGTTATGAACGGATCTTCAAAAAAATTGAAAAAACTGTTATCAATATAAAAGGGCNAAATAGAGTTTTGAAAAATGTTACTTTATCGCTATGTACGACTCTTGCTCTGACGCCGCACTTCTGCCTGTAAAAATTCTAGACAGATTGGTGAAATAAAACGCTTGTAATCTGTAGAACAAAATGTATAGAGAGGAAAAAACTTCTGAACAGGACTCTTAAAGTGACGAGTTCGTGGCTCTCAAGCTGTATTTTGGATGCAGCTTTAGCTTGAAATATTCTTTTTACGATTTTTGTAAGTCATTTTGTAAGTTCATACAAATAAATCCTAGCTTCAGATTAGGTTAGATAGCTGTCAGTAGACGGGCCAACAGCAGCCGGGACTTTCGCTTCGACCGTCTATGTGCTACAGCCATTATTTCAGACTCCTTTAATTTTCTGAATAAAAGCCAAGTATTTGATCGCAGAAATGCGATTGATTGCTGCAGATCCGCGGAGCTCGGAGACTTTTAGGTTAGTTGGGACACAGAAGATAATAGATTGCAACGGTCTCTGCTGCTTTGGCCGTTAAGAGTATGTAACTACTGAAGGAGGTGTTCGTAGCTGAGGAGGGTGTTGCTTCCAAAATTTGTGAAAAGGATTTTTAAATGTACTTATCATCTCTGCACCGACAACTTACAATATTTTCGCCTCACTTTCAAACAGCATTAGAATGCCGCACTGCCTTACTGAGAGGAACTTGGCAGCTCCTATACTCTCTCGATATTAGGAATGAATGCGAAGATCAAGCACACGAGGACATTTAAAGTTTTTGGTGTGTGGAGCTTGGAGGGACGACGTGAGTAGATACCAAGGATAAAAATGCTACTATAGAGACATGTCGGATGAAAGTGTAGCAATAATTCACCAGCTTCTTGAAATTCAGCTGTAATTATGTTGGGCTAAGTAAGTTCCTTTCCAAGCTAGGGCATCCCTTAAATTTACGGTTGTCAGCATTGTGAACTCACGACCACGGGCATCGTTAATAAAAATGCTGCCAATGCAATTTTTGATAAGACTGCGACGCCCGCCAATGTACAGAGTGGCACGAAGGACCCCAAAAATTACCTGAAACATTGGCATTGAGTTCTCACTCGGAATGGACCTTTTAGCTCATTTTGATGTAGTCCAACATCTGAGTTTAATTATTACCTAGCTATGCGTATCCATGATACAGGTGGTATAGAGGGAAATTCTGGCTGCATGAAGTAGCAATAATTATAATGGCAGTCCGCCCTAGAGAAACGAAAGCGAGGTTGTATGGGTGACGGTACGGTGGTATATGCGTTCGATCTCCGCGTCCCGACAGCAATGTCCGATCAGCACTTAATTAAAAATCAGTGCTAGCAAGAGTGTTATTATTGTGTGGTGTTGTGTTATGCTACGGGGTGTGCGTTTCGGCGAGGAATTTTGTCACTCTTTTGTAGCACAGTTAATTGCCCTTTCGTAGAAATTCTGATTAGTGTAAACAAGAAATTTTAAAAGCCACCGTCCAGCAGCGAACTTACGACCCTCTCTAATTTATCCAAACAAACCGCAAGCTATCCCGTATCCGCCCCACTAGGGGCCGCAACACACTGCTGTTGCCCAGCACCTGAACCAACAAATGGGGGAAGCTTGGGGCCTCTCACCCCTGCCGGGTGCCATGGGGGGTCCCCATGTACCCGGTCTACCTCTCCACGGGAGGCCCGGCCTACCCCGAGGGTGGCCTATCGGTCGGCTACAAGCCTGGTTTTGACTCCGGAAATATTTATTTTTCGCCAATTCTTATTATATACGTTCTAGTTCATGAAAAGCGAAACGGACTAACTTGGAGACGTACTGACAGTTGTCCAGGTCGAAGACTCGTGTTCAAAAGACCTAAATAATCTTAACATTCAAAAGTTAATTCCCACCTGCTAGAATTTCATATGGTTGTTGCCAGTAACACTGCAGCTATTGGTGCCAGCGTTAAAACAGTGTTATTGGAACGATCAGCACAATAGTGCTATTGGTACAAACGACAAAATAGTGCTATTGGTACCAACAACAAATTAGTGCTATTAAAACAAGCGGCAAAACAGTGCTACTAGTACAAGCGCCACAATAGTGTTATTGGGACAAGCGGCACAATAGTGCTATGAGAAAAAAGCAGCACAATAGGGCTATTGGTACAGTGATGGTATTAATATGTACGAGCGGCACAGTAGTACTAGTGCTACAAGCGGTACAATAGTGCCGTTGGAACGGACTCAACAGCACCAGCGCTGGTTGAGGTACCAGTTAACTTAGTCACTACCAGGCTGCCAATATCGGCATAAACATTACCTCCACGCAACCAAGAGCGCGTGGCGCATCAATTAAAGAAGATAGCCCATCGCTCTCTTTCAAGACGATAGACTATTCTGCTAATAGATTCCATAATATAATATGTACGCAAGCTGTCTATCTGTCTATACGTCGATCATGCCTGAAGAAGAGCGCACGCAGTCTACGCTGCTCTCTGCTCCATGACAGGCCTCTGCAGCTGTTCAACGTATACTTTCGATGCTGAAATTCTGTCTTCGTAATATTTTCGTTTTATAACCTGGTTGAAGTGCAAAATCACCGCCTTCGCTGAACATATCTTGTATTTTTTCCTCAGCTGCCGGAAGAGTGATTTTGATAAAGCAGCAATAGCTCATGGAGGGCTGGAGCGTGAGTCCGGGCTGCTCTTTGGGAATGGGGCTGTCGGTCCGTCTACTGCCAGCTATCAAATCTTACTGCATAATACTTGGTCTAAACTGCCTCTAAAATATTTCTGTATTTTACTTTAACCAAAAGTGAACGAATGGTGTTAAATCTTGCAATTAGCTTTCCAAGCAACGCTGTTGAATTTTCGGAAGCGGAAAAGCTATACGTCTCTGAAAACAAAAGTTCTCGGGTAAACCTGCAGCCTGCAGCGTAGCATAAGATCAAACACTGAGTCTTTAATTACGAACAGACGTCGTCTCAGAGACGCAAAGTGCGGACACACACACACACCAAGCTGTTACCTACACAGCACCACTTTCGCTTCGTTTCACTTAGAAGTACAACTTCCGACCGTCGGTGGATACCAAGTCACCGCCCCAACAAAATTTTGCGCTGCCCAACGCTAAACCAGTAAATTGCCTGTTTGGGCGGCCAAAGAGTATGTTTGATACAATTAACAATAACAATTAGCTAGGATCGGGGAAAATTCCAAGGCTCAAAAATTTCATTCTTCATTGCTGCCTGGACTCGTATCATAGTTACGAAGTATATGGAAATGGTATAGGGACCCTCGCCGTCGTGAAATGACGGCACAACATAATCTCAATAAAGTTCCTTTTATTTCTGTCTTCTTTTCGGTTTTCTTCTCAAGCATATTTTTCCATTTTCCTTCGTTGAATTGCAAATCAGTATGCACATTGAAAAAGTAGTAGAACCTATAGTACCACTGCTGCCACTTGAATATGCTTCAGACACATTCAAAACTTCAGTATTCAAAATTTGGCCAGGCAGATCAGAAGATGAAGTTTCTCCTACTAAATTCTTCAGATCGGAACGGAGAGGCTAAGCAATTTAAGCAACCAACCAACCAACTGTTTATAGTTGGTTCCAAGCCTTACAGCTTGGAAAAAAAAATCCACATCCTTTAATCGATACCATACACTTCTTCTATCTAACACTGAAGGTGTTATGCCGAGGCCGAATTAAACAATCGCAAGCTCAATTTATGAGAGAGTCCTCATCTTACACGTTGTCCTATTTATACAATGAAAACCGACATCCAAGATACCCCTGGAGAGTACTTAAATTGCACGACGTGCGATCTGAACACCCGCTCGTAAATTGAGCCTGCGATTTCATAGCGTGGTCTCGGCATTATGTGGCTGAAACGACAAAGAGAATGATATTATAGTGTTTTACTAACACCTAAGCAGTAGATGCTAGTGTATAACACGTTCGTTTCACCTTATTCTGGAATTTTATAGAGCAGGTAGTGCGAGGAACAAAAGTTGCCACAACCGACAGCCAGTTTAAGAATCCCGTGTGCATGTCCCCTAATCTCGCATTGCTGTAATGTGTTGGTGAAATTCATGTGAGTTTCGAACCCACAACCGCCGCACTCGGTGTTGTCGCCGGTGATCACTCGATGACCGATTCATAGCATTTCGATTCGCCCGCCTGGGTAGTGATAATCTAATCCAATGAGTTTCAGTTTGTCCGGATCTTCAATCTGCGGAGCTGAAATCACCCCTTTGGAGAGAATTTTTGGCGCTAACCGCAAGCCGATTATATTGAGACTGGTATATTCTAAACGCTGGTAATGGGTCGTTCGGAGTTTAATTGTAAGCTCTGGAAAACATTGCATTGAACTGGATTTGAAACCTCCCAGTAATATCACTGACATATAGAGTGTGTTTTATAAATTTAAATTACAGGCAATTTGTCTAGGTTCTCGACCATATTGGATATGTTAAATTGAAAATTGTTCTCAGAGTCGCTCTGGCGCAACCCATAATTATATTCTCTATGCCGTAGAGGTGAGTGTCAGAGTATATGAAAATAATAGGTTTTAAACCATATTTACATGAAGTACTTGGTTTTTAAAGCCCCATTAGAATATTCAGCGATATGGTATCTATAACCAGTAGAATTGTGTACCAGCATAGTTTATGTCCTGAAAGCAACCAGAAAACATAGATAGTTTTGTTGACTCTTCTGTAAATTTATATTTTAAAAAGCATCACCTTGCCGATACGACTGTGATTTTTTAGGTTTTAGAATGTAGTCACAAAAACAGAAACCCTACTATGTTGTTACAGACGCATCGCTGAATTTTAGTTTTAAAATCATCGCCCTTTAGATTCAACGGTTTTTTTTTACTTTAGAAGCAGTCATGAAATAACGTTAACCATATTATAGTTTTACTGACACATCTGTAGATTTAGATTTTAGAAAGTAGCTAGCCTTGGATCTATAACTGCGTCGCACAAATAACTAACATGCCATTCGTAAGTCTGCTCGTCAAACATGCAGAAGGCAGCAGCTACGTCCTGCCCTCTAATGAAAAAGTATTTCTGTCTGACAGTTCCATTATTATTCCGCTAATTTTTCAACTGATTTGACAGTGCAAAGGTTGCGTTAAAATTCAGCTGCGGCAACTGTGGTGCTGTCAGTCAAACTGACAGAAAAAATCTTGCGCGTCTGTCAGATTTCTGCATGAGAGACTTTCTGATTAGAACAAAATATATGCGTCCGTTAAGGATACAGCTGGTGTGAGGTGCGGAATGTTACTTATATTAACTGAACAGAGGTGCAACTTTCAGATTATTAGAGTAGATGTATCAATGTTGGATTAATCATAGATATTTGCTTGCTTTTTTTTTCTCGATATCAAGCTGCAATTAAGCGCAGATAAATAGCTAATTCCCATCTACTAGGACATTTTCGATTGCTCGCCAATCTTAAGCGTTAGAGACTTCTCTTGTTTGAAACTTCAAGCAGGTGCGCTGGCTTCCACCTGCTTAATTTCGTTTCAAGTATAGACTCCCAGTCGGTTACCCTTGAGACTTTCGTAACTGAATCTTGCTCCGTAGAATTTCAGTAGGTTTAACGCAATCGCGTTGCTTCTGACACTCGCTACACCATTCAGCGTGGCAAAGCCAAACTAAGCTTCTGCGTGAAATATCGCACTAGTTAAGCCTCCAAAGTTTAATTTCACTGCCCAATCGACAAATAATAACAAGATACTGAACACGGCAAAACAAGGCACGATGACGGTGAAAACAATCTCATTTTTAAGCTTCTCAGTTTCGATATTCACACACAATGAACTTTTCGGCAAACCCAGTCTAATGTGAATGTGAAATCATATAGTAAAATTAATGCCAAATTGTACAACATTTCAGGTACAGCGTAGCACTGTTGCTAATAATTCTAGAATAGTAGTACAAGACTTCATGCAGAGCCAGTAGCAAATTCCGCACCCCGTGTTGTCGCATTTAAGGAATATTTACAACCTACTAAAAGCATGGAAATCTTGCCAATTTAATTTGTGATACAATTTTGTTTTACGGGTAGCACGCTGCCTTTTGCTTCTTCCCACTGGTGTTTTTTTTACACAAATGCTCAATGGTAATAAATTTTTGATCTGTCACTGGTGAGAGGAGTTGTTAATTTCGATTTTACGATTTTCGGGAATTTATTATTTTTTTAAACCTACCACTGCTTCCAAAAACATCTATATTTCTTTCACAACAGTTGCAGTTAATGCTGCGGTATATGAAAAAAAATATGTCTCAAATTCCCTCGATATGTATTAAGAAACGTATATGTATATATATATTAAGGCAGAGAGTATTTAAAAAAAACGAAAGATTGTGCCCTCACAGTTAGAAATTACATTTTATGGTTTGTGAGCTTTCTCTTGCCATTGGAAGTGGAGTTGTTGCACAACTACCTAAAAATACTTTGTTTATCGTGTGTAAATGTTGAAAGGACTGGCTAGCTTCCTTTTTCATTATTTTCGAAAAAAAAGTACGTAAATAAGCGATGCAGGCAAGTACTCCTTGCGCAAAAGCTGGAACGTTGTTACTATTGCAGAATTTGTCAGGACAATGTTACAAAAAATACATCATGCATTATCGTTTTGTGTCTGCAATTGCAACTAGAAATGGTTGTGATCTTGTGGATAAGGTAAGAGAGACATGATATATACCTTCTTCATACTTGTACTTTGATATTTACTTCTACGTCCCATAGTGAAAAATGATAGCAAAATTCTGGAAATCCAAGAAATTTTTGATAGGTTGAAAATCTTGGCGATTTTGTAAGATTAGCAATTTTTGTTTTGTTGATCAGAGTACAGCAGGAAAATTATATATAATGTAATTTTATATACATATAATTGGCATAGGAATAAATCCCCGGGAGGAAAAAAGCGCCGGTGGAAAAAACCACCTGGAAAAAAGCCGCCCCTCCCCCATATCTTGATGCACATTTATTGCCCGTACTTAGTTATACTGAAGCAAGTGATATCAAAATAAGTTAAATTATACTGCACTGCATTTACCTATATAGCTACCTAACGAAGCCAACCCCTAACCTAGTCTAGATCTTTCTAATTGAACGCAGCCAAATCTAGCCACATCTAACTAAACCCAACCTATTCTGATATACATTACTTAGTTTCTTCTGACTTAACTTACGAGTTTGTAGCTTGTTTCCACCTAAATTTGCTTGACCTCAGCTCATAACAGTGATTAAGTAAGAGAAAAGCAGGCCTCACCTACCTAACATTTCCTAATGGTTTGAATCCTTGTGTAATTACATAAGTTTTCGTATATAAGCAATTTTTATTTGTTAGGCCCAGCAAGCAAAGAGTGTAACAGGAGGACTCAATGAAATTAAAATAAAGTTTAGCGGCGACTGAACCGCATGCAGCCAAATGACGTCACACCGACGAGTCGAAGTACACATATTTGAGGGGTCAGACCTCAGGCCTTCATAGCTTGGGTTCGTAATCCTAACAAAAAATGTATTTAGAGTTTTTTGACACGAGAGAAACCATGTGATTTTTTATTGCTCATACTTTCTGTACTAAATTGACGACAATGATCTTACAGTGTTTTGTGGATGGGTGCAACTCAAGTATCTGGCCAGTCAAGACCGGGAGATTAAATGAATTAAGTCCAACAAATGCGGCGATATGTTTAAATATGTTTTGTGAAGAGCACTAGCTGTAACTAAATCGGCGTGGTAATCTCTAGGTCCCCAGATCGAGTCCTGGCTCGATGCTTTGTGTACATATATATGTGTGTGTGTGTGTTGCGTAGCGGACTGAAAGAATAAGATAGGAAGAATTTTGAACGTTGAATATTTGATGCGTCTGTATCTATGATACGGGGGGGGGGGCACAATCAGGGAAACTTGGAGACACTTATGTTAACCTGAGCTCGGGTGCATCAACGTGATTTTAAGCACATGCCAAAGGGGATACGGGAAATGCCACCTGAGTACATCATACATATAACTATCCATCCTATAGCTTTCAGACGTAACTTAGAACGGCAGCCCTTGCGGCGGAGATCCTGCTGATGTCTGCTAGGTTTACATAGCAAAATTAAAGTGTCTCTACAGCCAAATGAACGTATATCTACACAGCCAAATGACCGTATCTACACAGGCAAATGAATACAGTAAGGCTTCAATGTTTATAAATACGGTAGGACTTCAATATTTTTGCCCCAAGATTAGGTACAACTGTCGCGTCATGCCTGATCCCTTGCATCAAATCGTATATTGTAGCAATGATACCAGCGCAATTTATTTATTTTCTATGACACCAAGAGACAACTCTGTATGAGCAATTTAGTGGCATTTATCGGCTGCCTACGAGTAAATAGTGAACGGTATCGGAAAACATCGGATAAATGCCTATAAGTTTCCTACTGAGATTAATGATGACGTCAGGACGGTCTCGAACGGCCGATTTGAGTGAGGTGCACTAAGAAGTTCCAGGAAGATGGTGGGTTCCGTTTTTAATATATTTGTTTGTAAGAAAACTTGTGCTTCTCGCCCATACAATCCATGCATCACCTAGAATAAATAGTTTTCTGTTTGAAACAGCGAGCATTCAGCTCAAAGAAAAAATAACAAGCGTTCAGCATAGAAGCGGAGATCTTCGCTGCAGAAATAAACATTCACCACAAAAACAACGAGCATTCAATAAGATAAAAACAAGCATGCACCACACACCCAAAAAAACGAGCATTCGACACGAGAGCGGTGAGCATTCACCACGCAAATTATAACAATTCGTAGCCAAATTAGCGAATATTGTCTGTAAAAACAAAAAAGTTCACATTAAGAACAATGAGCTATCACCGAACCTTAACAAAGAATGGCTCCTACTTCATATGAATATTCACTTCAAAACCAACGAATATTCATCCAAAAACAAGTGGCATGAATCAGAACAACGAATAAATAGTCAACTGGGTGATAACGAATATTTTCCTTGATGAAATAAATTTCAGTTACCCTACGACAAAAACAACTTCAAATTAGCAAACTTTCACAATCACCAGTAAATGTTCTCCAAACTGTTGCGAAGTTTTTACTTTCCCACGACCTCTTTCAAGTGAAGCATTGGAGCTCCACAACGTCTCCGTTGTTAAGTTGACCGACTGCGTGTTCTTTGTGTAATAATTGTCGCTTTCTGCCACTACGCGGAGCTCCCATCGCCGCTAGATCATTAATGGTAATTTCCACATCACCTCAAAGCGCAGAACCCAGAATTTGTGTGTCGTACGAATAGCATTTGTTTAAAAAAATAAGTCTTGACAACACTTGAGTGTGACGCATAAATGGAAAGTGACATCTATTCTTTGTCCAATATTTTATATAATGGAATTAACAATGTATCTATTGACCTCTAATGACCTCAAATTACAGATCATATGGTCGTTTTTTTCTATAATCAAGAGAAGTGACTGCTTCTTTTAGTTTAAAACCTTAGAACAAAAGTGACCCCTTCTATTGGCTGAATAATGGCTTATGTAGTTCCTCGAAATAATGCTATTTCTGGATCGGTTTTCAAATCAAATGAGAAGTGGCTTTTGCATTAAGTTTTCCGATAACATTGACACACTACTCCTATTGCGGTGAAGATTTACTCTTGGTGTTTCTTCAGATTTTTGTAGCTGGAAACCTCCGGCATAATGGCAGTAACTCATCGAGGGCCGGAGCATAAGTCGCAGCGGATCTCTGGGAATGGGTATCTAATCTAATCTATTAAGACTATAACGAAAAATAATTCTCGCAGCTTTCTCTCCCTTATGTTTCAAGTTCGAAAAG
This sequence comes from Parhyale hawaiensis, assembly GCA_001587735.2. Taxonomy (NCBI): domain Eukaryota; kingdom Metazoa; phylum Arthropoda; class Malacostraca; order Amphipoda; family Hyalidae; genus Parhyale; species Parhyale hawaiensis. The sequence goes on along the minus strand of LQNS02278148.1, from coordinate 4,489,174 downwards.
TTAACAAATACGAGTACCCTGCAGCCAGAATATGTAACCCAGCTTTTCAACAATGCTCTCAATACTTTCAGTAAGAACAAAAGTTCTGGTTTTCAACGACAAAAATTTATTCTTTTACTCAGGGGTGGTGGTAACAGCTACTGATGTTTGCTTTGGAATATTATCAGTAATATGTCGCCGTAAAAAAATAGTGAATATATGCTCTTGAATATTATTCTGAATCATGTAGCACTGAAAAAATATTTACTTTCTCCAGGAGAGTTCTAACATTTAGCCTCCGCAAAACAGTCGCTTGCTTAGGATCAATGTTTTTACCACCTAGCCGTGATACATACTTGCATCAGTATTCTTTTACCGATTAGCCTTAAAAAATATTAGTTTAGAAATCATTTTTAAATACGACGCCGTAATAAAAACTCACTTCAGGATTTGTTTTACACGTTGCCGTAATGCTTCGCCGAACTGATGTTTAAGCGTTTAATCATATAGGCCTTGGGCGCTGGGCGCGTGAGCTCCGAACTCCCACAGCACCTCGAACAATGCCCGGCAGGCTCGGGAGGGCCCCACATTCAGCACAAATGGCCCTGCAATGGCCCAGTAACTGGCCAACTTCAAAACGCTTTCCGCCAAATAAAAGTTAAACGATTTAAATTCTGCACTTTTTCTTTTTTCCACCGACTCCCGAGCAGTAAGAACTTCTCATTCGCAAGTCTTTCTCAGCAAGGCAATGGGAGAGAAAATGGCTAGAGCTTCTTCTATAGAAGCTCACTTAAGAACCCGCCTCATGCAACGCTGAACGCCATCCTCGTCTAAATTTTATACAAAATCTAGCAAAATGCAAAATGATCTACTAACCGAGAATATAGCCAACTCTGGCTGGCGCTTTCGACCATGCAATGTATTTTTCTGGACCTACAGATTTCTCAGTATTTAGCTGAGTCTGTTTAAATCTTTTCCGTTGAATCCTGTTGACAATTCTAATATCTGTATGTACGTCAACCGCTAATTTTCATCCCATGTTGAAATTAAGGCAATGAAGCACCTCGATCGGGATGCTGCGCTCTTTCATAGAATGAAAACAACATCGATTAGTATAATAAATAAATTTACTGTCTTCCTTTTCCGGGGGTGTTTGCCCACTTAAAGTAGAGGACTCAGCAGTAGCTCCCTTTACCGGAAATGGGGCCTAAAATTGAGATTGATATTCCAGGAATTATAGCGCACAATGTTCATAAATTTCATGATGAAGCCTAAGCAGTCAGATTAGTAGAGTTGGCTCTAGGCTGCTAGCGGCAACAGAAGTTGTTACGTGGGCACTGGGCTTAAGAAGCATAGAGAAAACGTTGAGCCATCTGGAAACTTCATTTAACGGAACACGATTGAGTCCCTGGGAGTCTCAAGGGTAACCAGTTGAGGGTCAATGCTTGAACCTCAGTTCAACAGGTCAAAACCATTGCACCTGCTTGACGTACGTTTCGAACAACAATAATGCAGCCTTAATTGCTTCATTTTAGCGCCCAGCCGAATACGTTCCAAATGTGCTAGGGGAGAATGTACGTCTCTGGATGTACCGTACGCTACATTGGGCTTACCAGGATGACCTTACAAAATAGGCTATATTGCCACAAGAGCCAATTCAGGCTCTATATTCAATGATCACGCCATCGTGCGACCGCAAATCGGCCAAAGAAATTCTCTGTAATAACGCTTAGATTTTATACATTGTATCCAGTAGAGAGAGATCCTTCGAATTAAGGACCTAATCATTTCTGATCACAAAGGAAAAGGCGTGCGCAGACGAGTGACAACATCTTCGCTCGTTTCGACGAGACAAAATTGTCGGTTTGTTAAACTTGGCACATTTGGATGCACACGTAGCGAGGGAAAAGTTCTTGCACTTTCAATGCCTAAGGGTAAAACTAAAAAAGTGTCATAAAACATAATGATTGAAAAATATAGACTTCAGATATATTACTGCCTGTTTATCCGCCTGTTTCTTATTGCCTACATGGTACTCAGCGACTGAGTGTTTAGTACGATCATTAAGTTATAAACGAAACTTTGACTCGTACGTTTCTACTGGCTACCACGGTTGTAACCTATGTTCAATTTCCTTTCGTACTTTTGGCACAGTAAATACAATCTCTACCATTTTATGTAAAGTTTTAAGAGAAACTTATGCGTTATATACGCGTCTTAGAACTGTTTCCTCGAGTGATCGAGGGCTGTCCTGAGTGCCTGCTCCGCGGGGGATGTTGCAGCTGGCTGCAGTTCCTGCTGAAATGGTTAGTTTTGTTCAAATACGTAGGTTCTCTACCTATTTATCCCCCCTTTCTGTTCCGTGAGGTGAACCATTGATCGAGATAACTGATCTCGTACGCTGGGCACCTCTAGTCTCTCTCGTGTGGTAGGCCATGAAAGGGGCCGTCCACTCGAGTGTCTATCTCT
>LQNS02278148.1:4442882-4462727 GCA_001587735.2 Parhyale hawaiensis | reverse complement strand
CTCCGAGACTTGGGCCCATCTCCGAGACTTGGGCCCATCTCCGAGACTTGGGCCCATCTCCGAGACTTGGGCCCATCTCCGAGACTTGGGCCCATCTCCGAGACTTGGGCCCATCTCCGAGACTTGGGCCCATCTACGAGACTTGGGCCCATCTCCGAGACTTGGGCCCATCTACGAGACTTGGGCCCATCTACGAGACTTGGGCCCATCTACGAGACTTGGGCCCATCTACGAGACTTGGGCCCATCTACGAGACTTGGGCCCATCTACGAGACTTGGGCCCGGGCCAAGCTCAAAATTCTGATCCAGGCTCCACACGATTTCCTTGTAAACGGATCAGGGATCTCAGTCCCCTACCTGGACCCATTGCACGCACTACCAAAGGCCCTAAAGTTAGTCAGCAATAGGTGACTGAAGTTGACACTTTCGTGCATTTGTTGATGACTCACTCCGATGTTCCTTTTTAGATTGATAAAACAGATGTGTGTACAAATATGACTAGTGAATTAGAGATCAATACATAAGAAATGTCCGACACAAATTAAATGTACGAAATACACGCAATTGCCTACACTGTAATTTTTTTAAATTCAATAATGCGTTTTACAAATATCAAAAGAGTATTTCTGACAACTTCCAGTTGTTAGGGAAGAAATCATGTAAGGTATATTTTTTTAATTAATTGTGAGTACCATAAGCAATACCTACAATATCCCATGCATAGTATTATAGTCATCTTACTAAAGCCTGCATTACAAGACAATAGCTTTTCGTCCATCGTTTTTATTTTACAGCGTCCGAATAGTCCGGTGCGTCCCTGGCGACAACTGTCTCTATATCTACAAAAAAGCTCAAGTATTAGCCGTAAATACCTGTTTGTTTACTGTCATTAGTAACGTTTCAAACATTTCAAATTTGTAGAGAATAGGTAATAACTAAACTTGTGAAAATGGTAAACTTTTCGCTTGCTGGAACAGTGACCGCAATGCATGCGAACGCACGAGAAAAGAAAACAAAGGCAAAAGACTGTCGTCAGCAGCGAGCTCAAACTTTAATTCTTCTCAAAGGGGGGGGGGGAATGACGGGACTTTGGCACGTCCATTTTGAAGACGGATCCCAAGCAAAGAGGATCACCGTGCATGGGAGAGGCCAGGCAGAAATGAAATGGAAGAACTGACCTGATCTTGATAGTAATAGAATCCAATCTGTAAGACATAATAATATGATGAGGAGTAACAGATAATGTACGAATTAACGACAGTTTGAAGTCCCACTATACATACTAATTCATGATTCAAAAAGCAAAATCAATGCACATGTAGTATGTGGAGAGACTTCTACAACCCATGCACGAAGGTGTTCCCCTAATATATAGGGGAAAAATATAATATGGAAAACAAACCTTGCATCACTATTATATTTCCAAGAAACGTACTGAAACCGATAATAATGCTCATCACTGAACAAGCTTATGAGTGTCAATCACGCAATAGCAGTTGACAAATGACTGCATTCGCTTCACAACCGAATACAAAGCAAGCAGCGAGACGCGGCTTAACTCTCCACACTAACCTAAAACTAAGGGCGCGACCAGATGCGACGAACCCCGTAGTAAAGGCTCAGTAGTATAAGATCTTACTACGCCCCGAAAAAAGATATTTATATGCTTAACTGTATCACGCTTCAGTTTACAAACAATTCTCTTTACTTGTAGTGATAATATATTTAGAAATTAAAGTAACTAGTGTAAACTTAAGAATAAATATCACAATTAGTTGGAGGTCCATGGGAGACGTGCGGCAACCAAGAAAAAGTCGCAGAATAAAATGATGAAAGATAGCTGTATTCATGTCCGTACCAGTTACCGCACTTACGTTATTAGGAACCAATTGATTCTTAAATCAGCAATACAGTTAATGACAGAAACCGTTAGTGGCCTACTTACAATTTTCAGAGCTTAAAAATATTTAGGTGCGCAAAATATCCTGCATATGATCACGACACTTCAGGACCATGTACGAGTAGTCTACCAAGGAGGTTCAATATTTTTGTTCTTCGACAGGTTGCTCTTTTTCCACCAATCAGAGGCTCACTGCTATCCCTTCCCACTAATCATAGACTCCCAGTCATTGGTGAAGTCAGTCAGCGAGTTAACCTTGCCAAAAACTTAAGTTTCCGACTTCCGTACTCGTTTCTACCTCGATCCTATTGAATCTCCTTGTAGAATACTTTATCCCATCCTTCTGTAGGGACCATCTATTCTACCTCCATGGTTGAGATCAGGATTGTGGCGTCGGCAGCACAGAGTTCGACTCTCACCCTGCAGCTCTGGTTGCGACGCATGCAGTGCCAAGTCGGGCTACTAGACAGAAGTCCAGTTTAGCTGTCACGGCATCCAAATTTGGCAACTGGTTTGGGAGTCCAACAAGGCAAATTAATCTTAGATTGAAGCTTGGACATCACCTTTAAATTATAAACATATTCTGCACCGGAAAATGTACAAGTGCATACGTACCAAATACCAAAGTGCGTAGTCTGAAAGTGACATTTTCAGCCTGCTGTACACGTGTAGCAAAATTCACCGCACTTCAGCGTGTTAATGGTTTACATTTGCCAATGCAGTACAAAATTACATCCGTAGAAACCAATACGGATTGCAACAGGTTTAAACCACACATCCTAGTGCACTTCAGTGCGAGAAGTGCGCAGATGCGAATCGATTAGTTTGCGTATTTCAATGCTTAGAAAATAATAGAGCTGGGAAATGTTCTAGACAGGATATAGGTAATATGTATGACCTTTTGCAGTTTCAAATACAAATGAATTATCTTCAGTTACCAATGTACATTGAAAAATGAAATAATGACATCGTGCATTCACTAGCTCTATTCAAAGGACTAAATGAATTAGATTTTCACCCAAGACCTATTCTGCAATTCTACACCGAACATCGTTGTGAATTAATCGCTAGAGCTCATAAACAAATTTAGCACTGAATAACTGGATAATACTGAATAACAGCTTTACTATGCAAGTCTACATCAACCATTTGATTTAAGGCAATTCATACAACCGCTCTACAGGCCTGCTAACATGTGTAACATTCAACCTAACGAGGACCAGCGCACATTATAATTGTTGTTCAAAACAACCATGTTCCTGCGAGAGGAGATCGATGTATGGTTGGTCCTTGTACGAGCACACCGGGGCCACATTAAGTGATCGCAAGCGCAACGTACGGGCGGACGCGTAACTCTCATGTGGTTCGTTACACACATTGACGGTAACAAAGATACCACTGGAAAGTATTTTAACTGAACATCCGATTATTAGTTGAGCTTGCGAAGCTTAGTGTGATCTCGGTATTAGTATTGCAATAATGAAATTACCAGGGTTGTTGTAAAATTAGCCTTTCAGTTGAGACACGGATCTCTGCGTCTAGAAGCACAACACCTCCTGGTAGATGCACTAAAAATAGAATAAAAATATTTATGCTCTCTGCAGACATACTAAATAGAATAAAAAATATTTTATTATGTATTCTATCATAAAGTTTTTGTATTTTTCTGTCACATAATAAAACACAACTTTGTTCATTGCTGGCTTGTCTCCCCGTTCCGGTGAGAAGGATTAGATTGGAGAGAATTCATGCGTTGAATTAATGGCACGAGCGCCACAGACAGAGGAAGACACAGACGCACAATTGCTACGCGCTTGCGCAAATAGACCGGTCGACATCGAAGTGACGTCATTATTGTCTCTTGGTGCAGTCGGAATATCTCAAACAGGACTGGCATCATAGATACGAACATACGATTGAATGCAAGCGACCACCATAGTGACGTCATCACTAATTTTCCCTGAAAAATGCTAGTCTGTGTTTATACTTGTTTGTGAGAGGGCCGTTGCCTCCAATTTTATGAAATCGAAGGGCTGAATGTGACTATAGTACTTCTTCGTGGTAGCATGGATACAAGATTGTACTTCAACTGTAATTTCTTTCTGACCGACGGGTAAAATAAGCACACAAGAGAGGGGAAAAAAATAATCCTGGAAGGGAAAAACATTCCAAGGGACAGAGCCACGAAAATGCCACCGGCAACGGGGTTGCAATGAAGTAAATATATTTTGCCGTCAGTTGAAGACGGCTCTGGCCACCAGTTTGCAATGAAAAACTGCACGGAATCTTTTGGTCACCTGAAATAATAACAAAACAATGCTTCTGCCTCCGTATGAAAATCAAGCTTAATTTTAGCTGTGCTAAAGTTAGATCAAAAAGTAATCAACAAATGTGTACGGAAAATCATCGAAAGCGTCCAAAATCAGTCGCAAATGAACGAAAGGGCAAAGTCACGTAAGCACGCTTAAAAACAATAGTAGATAATATGGTTTACCTAGCACTCCAGCTACAGAGAGATGAAGGCAGTGGCAGAGAATGAGTAGGAGTGAATACTTGCTCACGGTTTGTCATATAACTCAATGCAACCTAAACTTCCCAACTCTCCACAAATATTTTCTAGGCTCCGCTTCCATACTGTAGTATTATAAACCATGTAGGTATTTAGTTCGTAGCATGAGTTAGGGCTCGTGCTAAATTTGAGGGGAATTCTAAAGACTGTATTTATGATTGCGCTGATTTTTGTTGTTGTTTTTAGTTCCGTTGTGAAGAGCAGATACTAGTGGGGGTGTTTCAACTGTGGAATCCTCTTGTCTCCACAGATAAATATTGTTTCGAAGCCAAGATTGAAGACCTTTTTGCAAAAGCAACCCCTTACTCTTATTGAACAGTTTTTATTATACATAATACGGACCTATGTAGGGCAAACTTTACCAGACAGGCAATTTAAAGTCCCAAATCTTGCTCTGCAGAAGGAATAACACTAAGTAGGTGTCTATGTCTAAAAAAGCTGTTTATAATCCACTACTCATAAACTAGCATTTTTGGCCGGTAATACAAAAAAAATTTGAAATTTTCAAAAACAGGTATTTCTCCTATTCAGTCCCTGCACTTTTCGAGCAGTTCATAACACGTCACCTACAAGGAACAACAGTCATGCCTTCGTTCACAATATAGTTATTATTTCAACAATCTATTAAATATTCAGAAAATGCTCACTACTAAGGCATATGCAAGAGGTGCTGCAATAGTACGTACTATGTTCCAATGACGTCATTACTAGGATCTGTGTACAGCCATCTAGTACTGTCCACGCCTTCAAATTAGCCACAAACTTTTAATAGCGACGCTTCTCAACAGAGTTTTAGGGGGTCTCGTGGTTACTTGGTATTTCTTTAAAGTTTTTTCAAACCTCTTCATGTCCGAGTGCGGTGATTTAACGGTGAAAATTAATATTAGAACAACGAAAAAAAACGCCTGCATATCAGCCTCTCCGTAGCCTGTTTGTTAGAAGCAGTGACAGGAGCTCTGTTCCCATTTATAATTGAGGTTCACCCCTACAGACGGGTTCCCGCGAGGTAAAGTTACTGCTTAATTGTTGCAGTAACAGTGGTGCACATTAGTTAATGTAAAAGTACAACGCAGTAGTATTGTGCATCAATGCTACGACAGAACTGCTCATCATTACTCTTACATTGTGCAATGTTTACGGCAATAGGTAGTATTGCCCATCACTAGTGCGCATCGTGGTACAAGCTGGTGCGACTCTAGTTCTTTTTTTTCTGTGCATGTAAAGTATTTATCTTTTAGTTGAGCCCGAGTGCCTTCACCACAAGGGATGTAGCATCTGGCCGCAGTTCCTACTGAGAAGGTTAGTTATGTAGAGTTAGATAGGTTCTCTATATTTCCTTTCTGTCCGGCGAGGTGGGCCGCCGATCGAAGTGACTGGCTTTTTCTGCGGGGCTCTTACTCTACTTCACCCGTGCGGAGGGCCACAGAATGGACCGTCCGCACGGGCGTTTCTCACTTCTGTTTTCATCTTTTTTCGTCCTACATCTTTTTCTGCCTGAGCACAACGTTGTGGTTCCGGCTATAAGCCGAGTATATCATCTTAGATCGCTATTGATTGTCTAAGTTTCGGAAATAGCGGGGCAATACCAATACAATAATAATAATCTTTTAGTTGAACTTGTTTACTGCGCTGGCTTTTCAGTCACCTTCATTAAGACGCCAGTGATCACTGAAATCAGACCGTAGCATTATCACCAAACTCTTAAGAGATGTCTTAATCTGCGCTGGCCGCAACGATGATAACGCAAATACAACTTAAATGCGATAAGGTCAAACAAAACTGAAATGGAGTAATTTGAATCCGAACTGTGATCTCTTATGTCATGTCGAATACCTTTAAATGTCACTGGAACGTAGCGCGTACTTGGCTACACCATTAAAAATTGCCTAGATTATTGATATGTCTTGCACCTTGGAAGAGATGTAGCCTATGTACACGTAGATGCTTATAAGATAGATAATGCAGCAGAGTGATATGCGTCGGCATCGTACACTGTTGGGTAGATAAACTTTCCTAAGGAAAAATATAAACCTCCAACACCACGGAAATTAGTTCTGCAAATCACCATCAGCAGCGAATTGTGGTTACTAAAGTAAGGGTTACTGCACGGTTTCATACTAGAATATAGGCGATAGTAAACATACACTAGACAAACGTTGACAGAAGAACTTTGTGCACGCTCGAAAGATTTGCTATATTCCCCCTCGTAAGCTTTCTTTCGGTGAAAAAAAAAACGCATTTAAAGTTCTGGACATACTATTGTAAAGCGGTAACATAGTCTTATATTCTGAACCACCACTACTTCTGTCATTATATTTTCTGCTCTGTTCTTTGGGTCTCAGTTTCTTGCAAATAAAAGCAGGTATAAGTGAATGCAGCTTAACTTGAAGGAAGAATGAATGCTTGTGCAACAGCAGCAGGTTCTCAGAGCCTTATTATTACAAACATCAAACTGGCGTATAACTGTAGGTTGCATGGAACTAAATATTAATCTCGTGCGAGAAAATCGCGGGATTTTATTGCAGGTAACAAGAAAACAGACTCTATTTGCTCACGAACAAGAGCCTCTAGTTATGACTTAGTTACTTTTTTATCATTGTAACACAGAACAGTTATGAGCCTAGAAAAACTATAAAAGCACCAAGATGTCCGTTTAAGAATGGTTGTTTAAGTTACCGTTTCCAAAATAGGAAAATGATTAAAGTCAGCGATAAAAATTGAGTCAAATCAAACGCTTCGAGACCCAATCCTATGATCAGAAGCGACAAAATTAATGCGAAACCAAACAAAGACAAACGTTTATGTTTGCTCTTCCAAAAACACAAGAATATATTTTGGTTCGGCTCTGTACAGCTCCCTTACTTGAGTATCCACGAGCTCTCACTGAAGTACCTATAGCAATCACTTGGGCAACAGAATGCCACCCTAGTCACTGAGTCACCTAATTAAACTTGCCTAAAGCTATTAAACTTTTGACATTTCCATTTTGATTCCAAATAAATTCAAGTAATATCAAGTGAAATATACATCAGTTCAAGGAGCATTCACATCAGGGTTTCCCATAGTCGATTGATATGCAAGAACTAAGAGGTAGATTTCAGCCTGCCACTACAGGCAGAAGTGACAGATACCTCCACTAAAATTGTGAAATCAACTCACTATGCAATTCAAGTAATACCAAAATTGAGAAAGACGATCAGCACAAGGAAGGTAGCAGCCGTCGATGTAGATAACGTTAGCTACTCCGGTGAATTTCTTGGTATTACGTCACTCTATCCAAAAACCTCAAAGTTTCAGTTGAGCTTTTACTGGGTTACCGCACTTTACAAAACAGTCTTCGAGATCACAATTGCTTTTGCAGCAAAACCCCCTATGAGTTGGCGCTCTCAACTAGATAAGCACTAATTATTTGTATCGGTAGTAAATTTTACTGGGTTATCCCACTTCTCTAAACTTTCCACGACGTTTTCTTAGCAAAGTTTAACAGCACTATCGTACTTTGCTATATATATATAACTCATAAATGGGGCCCCACTCCGGTACATTTTTTACCAAGTTATCTCCCTTTCCGGACATCGCACTAGTTTTCTACGGCAAATTTAATGGGGTTATATCACTTCACCAACAAGTTGTTATTACAAAACGCACTAGAATGTACTTTACCCGTGGATTATTAACTGCCAGGTCCGACGTTCTTTCTTTGCAGATAGGAATGGACGTCGTGGAAGGAAGGCCTTCTGTCTTCTTGTTGCGACCAGCAGGACTTCATAATTTGGTACAAATCTCTGCTACACGACGATGGCTGCTGCAGAACCATCATACCAGCTCCATCTCCATGGTAACAGTGCGACAGATTCTCTAAAACGCCTGAATCTGACATGGTATCGAAGGGATGGCAGGATCCAAGGGTGAAAAGCTCCCACAGAGTCACCCCAAAGGACCAAATATCCGATTTGGAGCTAAACTTACCTTCCAGAACGGACTCCCACGACATCCAGCGGATCGGCAACATGACCTGCCCATCGGGCTGATAATAATGCGTCTTGAAGCTAGGGCGGCTCATAGCTACGTCCGTTATTTTAATAAAGAGCTTAGGACCCACAAGACAGTTCCTAGCAGCGAGGTCCCGGTGGATGAACCGCTGAGATTCGAAATACGTCATCGCCGACGCGATCTGTGTCGCGATGTAGATGAGGTCGCTGACGGTAAGGATAGGTTTGTTCCGGGCCTGGTGGGCTCCTCCTCCGAAAGTGTGTTCCCTTAGGAAATGATAAAGATCCCCACGTTCTGAATACTCCAGCAACATGGTGTGACTTTCGTAAACACTGGCAGTCCCCAGCAGTCGGGCGATATTAGGATTATCTAACTTACTCAATATTGTCGCTTCTTCTTTGAAGCAGTGGATTACGCTGTCGTTTACTTTAGGTTTCAGTTTCTTAACCAGACAGACTGAACCTGGGGCTATATTCTTGAAGGCGGATGTGATAGTGTCTTTGATTTTGCAAAGTTGGATCGTTCCAAACTCTCCTTCGCCAATGACTTCGATGACATTGTAAATTCCAGGAGGTATGGAAGGAATGGATTTCTCCCTTTTAGCATACACGGTCTCGTTCATGTACAAAACGGTCCCAGTTATGCTTCGAATATCAGTTTCTTTGCAAAGTTTAGGAGCAGCATAGTACTGCTGATCAGGAGGTGGAGGCAATGGTGGAACTGGGGGTGGCGGAGTTCCATCTTTCCTCGTGAAAGAAAGTAAAGAAGGTGGTTTGGATAACGGGATAGGTGGTGGAACAGTGTAGGCTTCTGAAAAAGGTGGGGGAGGGGTCATAGTCATATCTGGAACAGCGTAGTCGACCGAATCTTCCGAGTCAGGAACCTTTTTCACATCATATGGGGAACTCTGACCCGTCGGGAAATACGTCGACGACTGGGAGTTCATCTTATTGTATGGTTGTTGGTACATAGCAGCCACCTCTTCGTCCAGAGCCACATCTCCGTAAAATCTTCCCTTAGCAACGGAGTTTCCGTTCTGTTTAGATACGTTCATATTGATATGCACGTCGTTCATTTTGACGGAGAACTTCCTCGCCAGCAATCCCTCGTTTGTAGACAAAGACGACATCGCTTTTTTAGCCAAGTGTGACCTATAACAGTACACACCGACCACCACAGGCAATATTAAACTCAGGATCCCCAGGGCCACAATCCCTGCGATGAGGGCAGTCGAGGATGGGAATTTCTCTGGAGTTACCGGGATTGGGGTCTGGTCCGCGTACATGGCGTCCCCTGCGAGGGTGGCGCTGGGGGCAGCTAGTCCACTGAAGTTACACTTGCAAGGCACTGGAGGAGAGAAAATGGAAGTAACATTAATCCACGAGTCACAATCAAAAGTTTAGGCCTCCTTATCCCTGAAAATCAAATAATTGTAATCCAAAGAAAAGGGGAAAATGATTATATCAAATTTTTTCAACAACACGAGGAGGTTCAACATGGATGATCACTGCGTAGAGGAATAAAGGGTTGTGGTATAACATGAACAAAATAATAAATAATATGGGTTGTCAGAATAAGAAAAAAGGAAGGAGACAGGCACTTTGGGAAACGAAGGATGGAATTAGGCGAAGACAAAAATATTGTGAAGCTGAGGTTACCTTTTTATATGACAGTTATTTGAACGTGTTCTCTCAGTTAATCATTCGATTGTTCTGTTATGCCCTTGTAAACACAACTGTTCGTGTATAAAAAGATTGTCTAAAATGTTAACCGTTACGGTAACTGGCCTTAGGAAGTCAAGATTCAGTAAACTGCTTTTTACACGACGTGACAATTCATTCGGACGATTAGCTGAAAGAACTCGATAAAAAGACGGGCGTGAAGACTATCCGTGAAAAATCGTCTCCCATACTAACTGATCCAAAATCCCGCCTACTTACCGCTGTCAAAGATAATTTCCGACACCATGATCCACTTGAGCGCGAAGAAGAGCTGCAGCTTGACGGTGTCGCCACTGGACTCGTGCAGTCGGATGGTCACGTTCCTCGCCTCTTCGAACACCCGGTCAGGAGGCTCCTCGTACTCTATACCTTTGTAGTAGTGCTGACCTCCGTCTGTGCTGAACAGGATGTTGGCTCGGGAGAAGGCCTATTGGAAACCAGAAGAGTGGAACGTGCAATTAGAATCAACACCTTACCTGTGCGGAATATGTTAGGAATAAAGTATAACAAATGATGCAGGTTCCAATGCAAATTACTGGACGCCATCGAAGTACATGCAGCTTTAATAGAACAGGGTCCATGTGGAAACGCCCGCCCACACTGAGAAAATCTTGCTTCAAACTCCAGCACGTCCGTCCGTGCACCAATTGGAAACACTGGTCATAGCGTACTCTTCCAGCACGAAAATTGGAGTTTTTGTGCTGCGCAAGCACACAAGGAAGGTGCTTCCTGCTGGTACACGGGTACGCGCGCTGGCGTTGGAACACCACTTTACTCAGTGTACCTAGTAATCTAGCTGCAATCCAGAAAGAAGCGGAGAGAAGGGACACGCAGCGTGTCTTATTTGGCAATTACAGTCATAAAAAGAACATAAAGAAGCATCAAAAATCATTATGAGTCCGAAGATTATAAGAAGCTAGGTGAAAACAAAAAGAAAGATACGTTACAGCTCTATCTGAGGTGACGGTTAACTTTTAAGTCCTCCTGGGCTGCGATTCCCCATAACATAAGATGGATGAACTAACAAAACCCTGAGGCTGCTCCTATGCCCCCATGGATGATCTACGACTCAAACATCCAACGGACTGCTCGACGAAATGTGAACAACACGAGCCAAATCGTGTCCTAAATATCCGCAGACTTCAAATATAAGTAAGTTATAGTTACCCAAGCAGCTACTCTTCAGACACCGAATTGTATTAAGGGAGGACAACTAGAAGATCTAGCACTCTTTCAACATACATTATTGATGGTTAGTACTACTGTTCAAAATTTTTAGAACATGAGAAAAGAGCCAAAAAGTTCTCACCTGCACATCTTTCGAAAAGAAATTGTTGACGAACAGATGGACGTAAGAAAAATTTCTGACAGAATCGAAGAAGAAAATTATTTCCACGGGATTTTTGCCCCTGGATGTGTTCTTCCAGCCGACCCACTCGTATCCTGGAAACAGAGAAGGGATAGCAGGAGTAAGACACACGAGTTTCATCGCGTAAAATTGATTACTAGTGAAATTGATTACTAGCAATATCCTTAGCCTCGGAGCCTAGTAGGTATAAATATCAAGATAATACCGATACTAATTTAGCAATATTTGCAAAGAACACCACGCAAGAGCATGGCAACTAACGAAAGAGGAAAGAGAATCGAATAAAGTTGGTAAATAATCTGAGAATAGAAGATCAGAACGAAATATGCTCTGAGGAGGTGGGTAGACGTTATTTACAAAAGGATATACGAATGAATGATACAGGCAGAGGTACTTCTGCAGAAGACTGTACTTAAAATTTCAGAATAAATAAGTACGTATTTAGGTATAATAAGGCATAAGATTTTTTCATCAACAACATTTTTTCGCAAATGCGTAGTTTTTACGATTTCACTTTGAAGTTCCCATTGTTTCCCTATAAGAAAAAATAACCAGCGTTATGATAGGCGGCTTGCTAGCGACCCTATGGGAACCTAAACCAACCTAGGTTAGTTAGGTTAGGTTCTTATGGAATCGCAAGCAAGCCTATCATAACACGGCTTGTTTTTTCTCACAGAAAAGCAATGGGAACTTCAAAGTCGGAAAAAAGTTGGAAAAAGTTATTCGCGAAAAACACGTTAAAATGCCTTATTTCACCTAAATATGTACTTTTTTACTCTAAAATTTCAAGCACAGCCTCATACGCACACTTACCCAACCAGAATACATTAATAACTTCATAAGCAAAAATTGACCAATAGAGTAGAGCACTGAAAGCGGCTTCTCGACTTCCACTTGCTCTCAACTTTTACTTGAACAAAACTTTAGATATATGTGGAATTGGTCTCCGATCGACGTTATTAAATTTTTCAAACTAATTACATAAACTTAAAACTCTTACGCCAGCGCGACAAGATAACACGAACGTGCTTCACCCGTGAGCGTGAGGCCGAGTCTCTCAATATGGTAAGTCCTCAGCGTCGACAGCGTCACACGTTATCGTGAGAGAAACACTCAGGCGTTAGCATGCGTAATTTTGACAGTGTTGATGCGGACGTTAATGCCTGGACCTGGAGATCCACACTCGTGCTCAGCAAAGGTAAAATCAAGTTGACCACACACTACAACTGGAAATTTCACGGGCCACAAGCATTAGTGAGTGCTGCAGATATAGGCAACTGGTGCCAGAGGAGTGTACGACTGCAGTCGAACACAGACCGTCAGGAACTAAGGCGCCAGCAAAGGGAGGCTCTTGCTTCGACGACCTGTGACCCCTCCCGACCATACCCATTTTTGGTTGTGGTCAGTACCCCCGCAGTAGCATCTGTGAGCCTATGCTGCTAACTCTGAGAGCCAAGGGTAAGCACTTGCGTGCCTGCTACTGCAACAGTAGCGATCATGCGCGCTCCCAGTGTGTGATAGCCAATACTAGACCATCCAGCTGCTACAACACATAGTGTATACGCACAATAATTTCATTAGCATCATCAGTATTTATCATAAACGTTTGCGACTAGGAAATTTGTAGATCACGAATTACAATTTGCAAAAGCAAAGTTATGCACGGGCCGTGAAATGTAACTGCGTTAGGATAAAATACATTGCGCTTACGAAATAGTTAAAAATAAGTTCAATATTCTGAAACCTAGTAATTTACGACGTCTGTACCCATTAACGGTACTTGTGCATTTAGGGTCCGGCACCATTTTTTGATGTTTTGACACTTTATAGAAGTTAAAGAAGCCATTTTAAGACAGTTTTCAAGAATGCTAATAATTTCTTGACATATGCGTACTCTTAGAGTTATAGCGCATTCATGTCCCAGTAGGAATAACATAGTAATGCCCAAATTAAATGCATTAACCAAGATTACATTACGTGCTTAGGTTAGGTTAGTTTCAAACAGGGACATGAATTGCGCTCTAACTCGAAAACAAAGCTTATGCCAAGAAATTAATATTCCTGATAAGTCTCTTAAACTGGCTTCTTTAACTTCTATTATGTGTCAAAACATCAAAAACTGTTACCGGACCTAAGATGCACATTTATCCCACTAACTTCTTACAATCCAGGTGAAAATTAACAAGCAAAACTATAGGCAATTCTTGGGATTGAGTCGGGGCAAAAAAAAAATGAAAAAATATATATTTCTAGGGGTAATTAAAATGAACAGAATCAAACACCTTTCTTTCACTCACCATTATGGCGACCCTTGACGTCCACCCGGAAGTTATTATGGCCAATTTCACCATCAGTAAGTTGACCAAGACCGCCCGACAGCTTGTTGTCTTCCCTGTTGCCATCGTAAGTCAGGTCCAGCAGCCCGTCGTCCCTGCCTCTCAACTCCCCGTCCTCTGCAGTGTACGAAATGAGGCCCTCTGGTGGTGGACATTCAGGGGAAATTAGTCAACTGCTATTTTCTAATATAAGTAACCCAACATATACATTTATATATATTTTATATATACATATATTTTGGGTTATGCTTCATGACCACAGCATATACATTGGCAACAGAGTTTGGAATATATATTTCGTGAGGGAGCTATCGCTTATTGAAACACTGGACACGTTGTTAGTTAATATTTAATGAGAGGTGCTAATAAAATCGACCGACTTCGTTATGTATTTCTTTGGCACAAACATGCACATGATATAAGTTAAGCTAAAAATCGACCTAAAAATACGTAACAGTTTTTCGACAAAATAAAAAAAAAAATTCGGAACAATAATGAACGTTCTGGTATCGCTAGAGCGTCTGAAAAACCTCCATATAAATTAACAAAATAAATACCCCTGTAACAAAATTACATTTACTCCTCCGCTATACTTGGTATTATAAAATAAAAATCCCATGTCGTAGCTCTACGCAAAAGTCAGGCCGAATTTAAAACGAAGTGATGCAAAGAGCATTCATACAAAATATGTTATAAGTTAGCTCACTTTTATATACACAACCGTAGAGCTCAACTCTCATGCAGACAGTGCGTGGGTTGTCACTGTACGGGATGAAGCGCACCCTGGTGGCCAGTACGGGAGGACTTAGTTGAGATGCTTTCGGCAGGTAGGTGTTGGTGTTACCTTCCAACAGCTGTTGGAAAATTGCAGCGCATTTCTATCATTATTTATCATGCGAAACGACAAAGTTAAGGCTTAGAAACAACAAATTCCTTCTAAATTGAAAAATAGTGAAAGAAAACAATAAATATTTTACAGCATGTTTCTGGTCGCTGCTAATTTATTTCTTAAAACAAGAACCTGCAGCAAAACTACCTCCTCCAAAGCTCCTTTCTTCATTGCGACATTAAAAAACATAAAAACAAGCAGGGCTGCTGATTTAACACGATTTATGGGACAAAGAACTTGTGAAATTTGATTTTATGAGCAACAATTGCAGTCGGGCAGCAGCGTTTGTGTTCCTTGATGAGGAGAACATAAAAGTCGGCGAGTTCTGGCGACCGGCGAACAGGAATATGGTAATGTGAACACTTCTGCTGTCACATTCCATTATAGTTGTTCAATTATTACTGAGTAAAAAAGAAAGGCAATATAATATAAATAAAATATGCAAAGCAGATAAGAGAAGCACAGAATAACTAATAGAGTTAATATAACAATAATAGATTAGGACATAAAGAGGATATAACAACACACAGTAAGAAATAATAAAATAAAGTAACCCTATGGCCTCTGACCCACATTATGCCTCTGGGGGTCTTTAACATTGATATTTCGACAATTCTCAAGCTTTTGTTCAGGATATAGAACTTTTTGATCCAGAGAAAACAAAAAAGATAAAAATGAACAAGTACCTATTAATTCCACCAGGGCTGCTCGATTGATTACCATTTACCACTAAAGTAGAGAACGAAAAAACTTCGTAAAAATATTTACGCGAAATGTATCACTTCTGAAAAAAGTTTTCTCTATGTGCCATAAATGTCTCAATGACTTTCTTTTATCATCATCCAAATTTGTTCATTTGTGCATCGATCTCGACATTAATAGCAATAGACCATCTGTAATTTTCTTGAAGATCCGTCGGTAACGTTTTGAGTTCCTGTAGATCCTAACAAACCGGAAAACAAATAAATATTCAAACACACAAATGAAATAATCATCACCAAAATTTGGTTTGGTCATTTGTGCCTTTTAACATATCTAACAATTTCTGCAAATTTCATAAAGATCTCTTGATAACTTTTTGGGTCATGTTGCTGACAAGCATAAAATCAAACCTAGAGAAAAACAAACTGACAAACAAGTCCTCACAGAAGTGACAGACAAACAAATAAACAAAGTCGTCAAAAACATAACCTCTTTGGCGAAGGTAATAATAAACAATTGGTAAGTACCTCACTGCCATGGCCGTCTTTGTAGACGACCCACTTGTTGATGCTGGGCCGAAAGTACTGAATCTTGTACTGCTGGGCGAACTCTTTACCCTGTCCGTTGCCGAACCTTCCCTGAACTTCAACTTTGGTGATGACGTGAACTTTGGAGAGATTGATTTCCAGAAATTCCTTACCCTCGTTGTGGACCATGGAGTGGGGACACCACGCGCCCCCGCTTATGTCCTTGTGGGCCCTGGGGGGAGCGAAAAATAGTCATATTTATTAGGTAATATTATTGTTGCCCTCGCAGGCTCTAAGACAACCGATAAATATTCCTAACTTTATCAATAAATATTACTAAACATTTAACTCCCGCTGCAGACAATTATTGTTCACCCTATAATTAAAAGAGCGCCTCTTTGATTTGATAACAATCCAAGTTAAATTCAGGCACAAACACAAACAAAAGTTTTAGCTACCGGAACT
The DNA here is from genome assembly GCA_001587735.2 of Parhyale hawaiensis. Classification (NCBI taxonomy): domain Eukaryota; kingdom Metazoa; phylum Arthropoda; class Malacostraca; order Amphipoda; family Hyalidae; genus Parhyale; species Parhyale hawaiensis. The sequence goes on along the minus strand of LQNS02278148.1, from coordinate 4,446,256 downwards.
TGTCTCGGAAACCGAAACCGTAAACCAGTGTTTAGGGCGGCCAAAAATTCTGCTAAAAAAAGTTTAATTATAATTGAAGCGAAATTTGTTGGGCTTATTCCGTACGCGCCCATCTGAAGCATTACCTTGAGAGTCTTCGGAAGAAGTCCAGGTGATGTTGCTCACGTCACCCCACACTTGAGAACATTATGGACACGTCTGATTGGGTCGTGAAAATCGATCTAAAACAACCCCGTTAAGTAAGAGTCAACTTGACCCGCGGGTAACCACACGCACCGGTTCGTGCTGCAGATATATAGGTTAAGTGGCCTCAGAGGAGTAAGTAAGGCTGTAGTCGACTACAGGTTGTCAGCAACCATGGCGTCATCGACGGAAGGTTCAACGACCCGCGATCTCCTTACCCTCCCATTGCCGGGTAAAGTCGATCCAAGTCAAGCTCACTAGACGCGACTTATCCAGAAATGCGTAAAGGAACTTTAGATTCGTCACGTTGAATCGTGTTGCAGATGTTAGACGCAAGCCGATTATGTTGAGCCAACTGAATTCTGCATATTATGGAGTTTTTTGGTCTCGTATATATATAGGTAACTAATTCAGAGTCAACGACTAAAACGTGAATCAACAAGTTGAAGTCAGGGCACCTGCCTCATGAGTTGGACAAGTCAATCGAGCCTTAAAGGCTCAGTTGGCTGCAAAGTCGAACGCGCCCGGTATTGACACCAGTGACACCACTTTACTTTCTATACGAGTCTCAAACTGAATCTGATTTTACGGTATGCTTATTATATTGAAACAAAGGAGTTAATGCAGCACTGCTTGGCAGTATAGCACAATGAGCACCTGGTGAAATAAAAAAAAGGCTTCTTATCGTCAAAATGCAAGAAAGCGCAAGCATTATTAGCGCAGGGAACCTCAGAAGACATAATATTAATATAGTCGATTCCGCTTAATATGTCCACATCCGGACCGTTGGTTTTGGTGGCTATAACTGGCTGGTCATATAAAGCGAAGTTAACTGCTTAAGGAAAGTCTGAAAATTAAAGGAAGCAAAGTGGCCACGACCAGACGGTAGAATGTATGAAGTCAAGTGCTACCCCGCCCACAGCACGAACATTCGTTACAACAGTTACGATAAGACATCGTCCGCCCCAACGAACCTGCCGTAAAAAGAGTTGACCGCCGCATCGTAGTGAGAAGAGGCAGTGATGTGGTGGTCCGGGATGGCCCCGGTGGACATGCCAAGGGCGTGCGTGCAGCGGCCACCGCCTGTGTCATTGGCAGAATACAGTAGGTAACGAATTAATTTTATGGCCATCGACCGACTCGAGCGTCATCTTTTTTTTTTTCAATTAAGCAGGTTAAAACTATTTCGATCGCAGTTGAACGAATCGAAACCGACCTTCATCGATGCGACAGTATGGAAGGAATGAATTAACTTAGCATTGTTGCTGTGAATTACAATGATTACAGAGTGAGTGAAGCCGTAGTTTAAATCTACACAAATACGGCGTTTCAGGAGAGGAGAAGGCAAGTGCTCTGTCGTTAGACGACACGTGGCGGGTATGCCAGCTATGATCGGCGAGTATGGGAACCGTTACAATTGGGAAGGAAAAAGAAGAACAAAATTAAAAAAACCAGCATCAACACTGTAAAAAAATGATGAAATTGCAGATGAAAATGGGAAAACTTCCTGTGAGATTGCCAGTTCGGTAATATGAAGGAAATCTTCCTACAGATTAATCATAAAGTAGTAAACGGTTAAACTGATAAGATGTACGTGTGTAAGTAAATAATCTAATAAAAAATTCTAAAATGCCCGTATGTTATTTTACCAAATAAAAAAAAGATTGTGATGAAAACACCGCATAATATCTTAACATTAGTAAAAATGTAGACATTTCGGAGACACATGGCAGTTGCATGAACAGCTAAATTTAAAACTATTGCCTATTCAAGTAACAGATATAAAATAATAAAATTTCAGTCTGTCTATTAGTTCTACAAAAGTGTTTCTTTTAGGAAAACATTTGATTTTATTTGTCAGATTGACAGACACAATTTTCCTTCGATAACTGAACAGATGCTGAAATACTGTATGTGTCTCGCTATTAGATTGCCAGGCTATTTTATTCTTTTTTCTAGCAATTTTCCTACAGTGAATAGTTGCATGAAAATAGAAGGAAGAAAATGGGCACTAAAAACGACTACAGCTGTTAGGTAATTATGTACTTACCCGTCTGATATCCATCAGCAAGTGCCAGCAATTTCAGGAATAGCAATGCAGTTCCCACTGCACTAGATAAATTAATTTCGAAACCCATTTTCTTTTCAAAAATGTTCCCAGCCAATCAGAGCTCGTCACGTTGCATGCTTACGCTGCGTCTGCCAATCAGAGCGCGCCACGTAACATTGTCAAACAGTACTAGCTAGTCACAGTCAATGTTGAGTTTTAACACCAGAAATTAATAAATAACTTTCTATAAAGTCATTATCAGTATATCTGAAAAAATAGCAACATTAGACACCAACTATAGGCCTACACTTTTCCTGTAAATGCCTGAAACGATGGTAAAAATTATCAAACCCTAAGCACTTGAAAAGTGCTGGACAAAATTATTATTGTTGTCATGGGAATTGATTTAAGCCTCCATGGGCAGCATTAACGAGGCTTCGAATTATTATTATTATAATTAGATTCAGTGGTTAACCACCCTAGACGAAGCGAGACGATTCAAGAGTGAAGCTCAACCGAAAATAATATTACGCTTTTCATCAGTAGGAATATTTTATCTCGGCATTCCTGCCGTAAAAATTCGGTCGGCTCAGTGCGCTACTACTGGCGAGAAAAAAGGCGTAAATAAAAGAAAAAGACACTCGAGTGGACAGCTCTTTTTGCGGCCTTCCACACGAGAGAGATCAGAAGTGTCCCGTGTACCAGGTCGGCTATCTCGATCGACAGCCCACCTCACGGAACAGAAAGGGAAAAGTAGAGAACCTACCTAACATTACAAAACTCACTTCGTCAGCAGGAACTGCGACCAGATGCAGCATCTCTTGCGGAGAAGGCACTCGGGACCCTTGGGTGCACGAGGCTTCGAAGGGAAGAAGAAGGGACGTGAAATATGTCAATAGAAACATTGAACCCCTGCAGGCTGGCTTTCCCACACATGATCAGCGTACATGGCCACTGCAAATCGGGATCGAAAGAAGAAGAGCAGAGCAATGCACCATCAGTAAAAGTATGAAACTGCAAGACATAAAAAATGGGGACGAAGGAAAGACGCTTTGAAGGCCTGTCTAGAGCTAAGGCAACCTAGTGGGTTCTCCGGGGGACGGGGCGTTACTCCCCGTAACATAGGATGGGTAAAGCGAAA
>LQNS02278148.1:4419777-4442734 GCA_001587735.2 Parhyale hawaiensis | reverse complement strand
GTAAAAGTATGAAACTGCAAGACATAAAAAATGGGGACGAAGGAAAGACGCTTTGAAGGCCTGTCTAGAGCTAAGGCAACCTAGTGGGTTCTCCGGGGGACGGGGCGTTACTCCCCGTAACATAGGATGGGTAAAGCGAAATAATCCAACAGTGTATAAGCCATGACACACCATACACCTCGTGAGGGACTGCGAATTTAAATGTCCACTCTCTAGCAGTCAACCTTTACGACTTTTCAAAAAATTGTAAACTTTACATTTTATTCACAAAATTATAATAGTCAGACAACTGCAATAGTTGAAATATTCAAGCTTAAGAGCAAGTGATCCATCTAAAAGAGAATTACTATCCACCGACCCTCACTAACCAATCAGTGGAGAAAATATTAAGTCTGGGAAATGATTGAATTATGAAACTGCTAGGAGATAATGTTAAAAAAACCTATTCTTACCAACTATTATCTCTGTTGATTTTTAAAGTAAGTAAGGAAGCTCTCTGAGAGCGCATACCTTCACCAAGCAAGACAACAAAAAATATAATTGGTCCTGAAGTCAGAATTTCCTTTTCATCATTACCGTAAAACGTTAGTAGTTATTTCCCGGAAGCGTTAGTAAAAAATTTCTGTACTACTACTGCAGGCGTTTTATACAATATAGATTGTGTTGGAAAATGGCGTCGTTTTATGCCTGTGTACAAATAATCTATGGATGGTCATACGTCACGAGGTGTTTTAGTTAACAATTGTGTCAAACATTTAGCTATGCATTGTAGGTTTTTGTGTACGGTAACGATGGATTAACTGATTCATTACCCTGCACAGCGTACTACTTGATACAATGTAAATAGTGGAACTACAAATTTTATAAAATGTCATGCATACAAATAACATATATATATGTGTCCTATGCTATTGAATTTTGAAGAAGATTCCGTTGTAGCAATACAGTGTTATATTGTAAGATTGTGTGAATTGTAACTTCAGGTACCTACAATTCCTACTATTAGCTTCATCTTAACGACATCCTTTTAATAAATTATTCTAGAACGATTGTTCCCCAACTTATCTGTGCTTGGCACCCCTAACAGACTTTTGCTGTGTGTTTACACCCCTACAAAATTAATGTCTCATGTGATGACGAAGAATTTATTTTATTTCAATTTACGCCACAAATTCAAATTCATTCCTGGATGACGTTGAAATTATTTATCTAAGGAATCACTATCCTGCTTGACTTGGAAGCTCATCTCATAGGGATGCGACCACTCCCCGTTGGGAACTCCTACCTAGAATGAATGATTTTGCTGTTTCCTGTCTCCACTGTCCTGCCATATGCAACGAGGAAAGAATTGTCTGATAGTCCCTATATGTTTCATAATATAAGCATCGTACTTTTTGTGTTGTATTAGTTTTAAGAAAATGAATACCTCCACGTGTTGGAAAAATAAATGATTTACTTACTTATTTTGGTGACAGGCAGACAATCTCCGACAAAAACATTCCCTCTTTGGTAAAAATTGAAAAACCTATAACAATTGGTACCTACTGCATAATACTATACTATAGATAACTATCAATTTCGAGTTACTATACATCATCTTAGGACGAATTGGGAAATATTGTGCCATAATGAGTTAGCACCTCACGCCAAGCAACGATTTAGACGCATTTTTCTTACAGGAGTGACGTTATCTGTGCGTCCCATCACCAACTTCCAAAGGTCAAAAACATTGTGTTGTTTCTTTCGCTAACAACACAGACGGGATCTCCACCATAGTCACATCAAATGTTATATTATATAAATATAATTTTCAGCGCACACGAGTTGAACTACAAAGATTAAGCGATGTGTTCTATGAGCAAACAAATATTTTATAAAAACTACATTTCACATTTCAGTAGGTCTCATGATTATAGAAGATTACGACTGCTTAACTATGTCTATAGTTTTTAACCCTTCCTCTCATAGCACGATCTATGTATAATATTTCATAGAGCGCTTTTCCTCGAAAAAAAGGCTAATTAATTGGTGAGAGAAAGCGTTAGGAACGAAAATGTTGTCCCAAGACACGTAGAAATATTCCGTACCGTACGATTATAAAAAAAATAACCCGCCAAAGCCGAGCGTTAATAGGCAAAACGATAAACAAAGACAAGAACAATAAATTTGTTTCCTCACTACCGTTATTGTCAACAGAAGCCCCTGAACACGATCCCTACACACCATAATTCTTCTTCTCGTGCCCGGTAAATGATGGCCCAAGCATAACTACCATAAATTTTATGGCAAAAACCGATCTTTTTTTTATCTGCTGAACTCTTTTCTTTTGGCCGGAGCAAGGAAGGAAGATTGGGAAAAAATGCCGATGTGAGATTTCCCTTCGATTATATAATAAACAGGCGATGTTAAGTGAAGTTGGTGAGAAATTTGCAAACCGTATATATACCTTTGTAAGGCAGACGTTCTGAAACGCGTGGTGTGGGCAAGCCTTATGAAAAAGTGATAATTGCTGCAATCAAGATGCAATAGAAACACAATATAATAATTCCCCATTGGACATTTATTTATATGCACCATCATCCTCTCTACCACTCCCTTCATCTCTTATTCCTGCTCATTTTTATGCAGTCGCACTATTATTTGCGTCTTCCTCACTGACCACCGTGTTTATGCAGTCGCACTATTATTTGCATCTTCCTCACTGACTAGCCTACCGTGTTTGTCTCCCTAATTACGTCACAGTTCATCCTCAATTACTGTACTCGCTTCAAAACATAAGGTAATTAATTTCATTTCAATGATTTTCACTCATATTCGTCATTCATTAAAGCATTTCACTCACTCACTAAATTATTTCATTCGTATGTTTTGATTTATTTCAATTGAGCTTCCTCCACATTCTTGGATTGACTCTCACTAAATTTTAGATATACACTGTTATTACCATTTCAAGGTTTTCTTAAAGAAATAGTGTATTAAAAATATATTGACCTAGAATGACACGAGCCTAACCAGCTATTTAACTTTGAGTAGACTTGTTCTCATTCTTAAGAGTAGTTTTGCTCTCTTGTTACGCCTTAGTTCATTTGTTATTGTAAAAAGTACGTTTGAGAGCAATAAAGATGCAATATTCATTCAGTTTCACTTATTTTCTTTGATTCACTTTCAGTGGAAACTTTCACTCACTTTCCCCGTACAACTCCTTCAACAACTCAGTATCATTCACACCGTGTGCGTTCAGCGGCAGTGCGCTCTGCCGACCGTCAGAGACAGACAGACAGGGTGTCGTGTAGCGTTTGCTAATGAGATGTTAACAACAGCTGTACTACCATGAGCAACATCAGCTGTACCATGAGCAACATCAGCTGTACCATGAGCAACAGCAGCAGCTTCACCGCGTGGTACAGCTCATATTTTAAATAAATCGCTCTCGAGGGCAGGATGAACAATTTATGGGTCAGGTGAAGAATTTATCGCTGAAATATTTGTAGGATGACTTTAAACATATAGGTATAGCTAAATATATTTCTACCGAGTGTACACATTTTTTAGCTGATAAAATAATTTATAGGTGGCTAAAAAATAGTTCTAAGCTGATATAGATCGGTTTTAGCCGACCGCAAAACGTAGAGATAAGCTGAGTTATTTGGAACGAAGTAATTTTCTATAGATTAGTTAAAAAATTATAGACTGGCTGAAAACTTCAAAATGTGGCTAAAGAAAAATAATCAGCTAGCTGATAAATTTACCTTCTCAAAAAATATATAAGCAGCTGTAAGACTTCAAAATCTGGCTGAAAATTTATGAGCGGGTTGTACCTTTAGTAAACTGGCTGCGAACTAAAGCGTTCCAGAGTCTTCTTCCCCAAAGAAAAAAAAAAATGCTTAGAGTAAATGCTTAACTTTCCCATGCAGCTACTGCAACAGCATGTGGAGGGAGGAAGAGACATGCAATTTGCCAAGGAAAATGAGACACAAGTAATGGTCAATTTGTCCGCGCCCCTATAAGAAATCCCACACGCACTGGTTCGTGTTGCAGATACAGGTCAGCTGGCCCACGAGGAATGCGCGGCTGCAGTCGACCACGGATTGTCAAGAGCTATGGGCACCGTACGCGGGCACGTTTTCGCTAGCGCTAGCAGCAAATGGAAAAAATCAGAAAATGATGAAGACTGTCAAAAGGAGTACAATTTAAAGAAAAACATAAGACTACAGCGGATAAACAAAAATGGACAAAGTAAACAAGTTCTATTGTTGTCTAACTTATATAGGATTGTACATTATGGGTAACTATTGTTCCCGACCGTCAAGAAATCACGGCAAACAATTTGCGTGGAAATGGGCTATAGGGTAACATGTCTAGTACCCGTCCACCATGCTAGTAGCAGTCCACCATGCTAGTAGCCGTCCACTTGGATTTAAAAACTTCCTATGTGAAAACTAGCAGTACTAGAGAGCCGTACATAGTCTTAAACTGTAGGGTACTACTTAGCCTACAGTTTTAACATATGCACGGCTTTCTGGCACTGCTAGTTTTCCCAAAGGAAGTTTTTAAAGCCAACTGGACGGCTAATAGCTTGGTAATTGTAGCTAACTATTACTGATGTAAAAGGCCGTACTAAATGATGACAAAGAATCTGTATCGATCAACACCACTCAAAGGATTTAGTTCTATGATCGTGAATTTACTTACAACGGAGGATGCACATTGCACCTGGTTACCTGCATGTTGTATCAACAAAGCATTACTATTCTCCTATACATGTATCGCCAAACAATTAGGTACCTGTCGTTAATAAATTTATATACATGTTGTCAGCTGGCAAGGAGTGGTCGATTATTAATACATCCCTATGTGTACCTCAAGAACGACCAAGATCCTACGTACATTGCATAGTTTGGTACCTACATTAGGTAGCCTAAGCCTCCGCGTCCAATAGAAAAGCGATCTGACAGAAGAAAGAGTAGATATACTGGATGCCAAGAGACAGAAGCGGAACCCACGCACCGGGGTGTTCCTACAGGATCGACGCGAATGGGAACAGCAAGTAGGGAAATAAGAGGAAGAAGGTAAGAAAGAATCGAGAGTATGAAAGGGGGAGGAACAAACGCGGCCACGAAAGACATAATTATACATAGGCTACGTCCCGTAGGTTAAACTAAGGCAACGTCCCGAGTAGGTACCCTAGCTTGAGGTTGCTGTTCATCATAGCAAGCATATACATACATAGGATGTGTTTTCTCAACTAACCCAGCCCTATGCCCTGTAAGGAGACAAAACTCTGTATGTCTGTTTCTATCTACAACATATTTGTTTGCGTACAGATATCAGTTAATCCTAGGCGCCGTCGGACAATGACGGCAAAAATAATTACTGCAACAAAATCCCACACTTTCTCAACTTTCCTCTATTGTTCTCTTCTGTAGAATATATTGCCCTTTCCCTCCTTTGGTCTTCTGTATTTAGAGCTCAAAGCAAAGAAGTGAAATGTAGCATTCCTGTTACCTACAGCTAACGGGAATGTCAGCTAACGGGAATGTCAGCTAACGGGAGTATCAGATAACGGGAATGTCAGCTAACGGGAATATCAGATAACAGAGCTTAGATTTTGATATTCGGCAGAACGAGAACCTTCATCGGGTGTTACTTCAAAGTTCGCATTATTTCTTATTTCGTCCCCATTTGGCGCGTACTTCAGGTATTACATAGGTACCGTAAAGTGTGGTAACTTTGACTAGCAGATTTTCTCAAACTGCAAAAAAAAAAAACCGACAGGGCTTGGAAGTTACTATTCCAATAGTATATGAATTAAGTGTAATACTTCTGTGCTAACTCGCGCATCAGTCCAGTTTATTCAAATTAGAGAAACGACAGGACAAAGTTACCACATGGGGACAAAAGTAACCCCACTGCATGGTTCATGTACTAAGCATAAAATAATGAATGCGAGCACGACCATGACTAGTATGGGAATAAAAACTCAGGATAAACTTTAACCTTGTGAAATACATATCTGATGACGATGATGGACTACGATGGTTGTATCAAAATTATGTGTACTAGTGTCTTTATTCTTTCACCCGGTTACGATCTATCCCAAGTATGTGCCCATATTCGTCTAGCAGCCGTCTACTATTTGTAAATTATTTGTAACACAATGTAAAATATTTGGAAAAAATACGTTAATTAAGGGGTCGAGCAAAAATAAACTGATTTCAGTGCGCTCTGCGACTCGGATTCATGTAGTTACAAACATAACTGATTTTTTCAACTGTTAATAAAAGTTAGAAAATGAAATAATCAGCAATTAGCTATACATCTAATTTTCACCAGGTCATGTATCTGATCTGTCTCGAAGGCTAAACCTATTTAGTTCAACAAATGAAATAACCAACAACAACAACAACAAACATTAGAAATTAAATGTGAGCAAGAAAAAAGCCCATCAATTTTCAGTGGTCCAGTAACGTCAATGCAGAACGTGGCCGATTACAGTTTAAAAGCCATTTAAACAGTTCCAACTGGCCCATTAACTGCGTGCAGTTGGGCAGCCACACGTGGAGCCAGTTAGTTGCGCTAACTGTGACAGCTTTACGACAGCGTAATTACAGCGGTAGCTCCTGCCTTTGCAGCTTTAAAATTACGGAACTTTTTGTGCTGCTCAGATGCAGCTTAAATTGGGCGGTTATTTAACTCTCCTGGGCTCAAGCCTTAGGCCCCAAACGGTCAGTTATTTAATCCCCGTAGGCTCAAGCCTTGGGACCCGAATGGGCCGTTACTTAACCCCCGGAGGGTCAAGCCTTGGGACCCGAACGGGCAGTTACTTAATCCCCGTAGGCTCAAGCCTTGGGACCCGAATGGGAAGTTACTTAACCCCCGTAGGCTCAAGCCTTGGGCCCCAAACGGGCAGTTATTTAACCATTGTAGGCTAAAACCTTAGGCCCAAAGAGGTAGTAGCACAACTAGTGCAGTGGCACCCAAAGTTCAGTTTTCTACGGACCCCCTGTGAAATCGTCGTGAAACACACGAACCCCCGCCATTAAAATGGCATCAACTTAGTTATTACGCACTGAATGAGTATGGGAGGTGTCGATGGCTTCCTGACAATTGCTTTTCAGTTAATACAGAACGGCAGAGACATAACAACATACGCCAAACATATAATTATTCACGTCACAGTCACGTGACAGCCCAGCTCAGCCCATTATTCACATACAGCGAGTTTTCACCCTTAACTCTCTTGTATTTATCACTTTTCAAATGACTTTTTGCATTGACTGTTGGTAAGCATATGCTGTTCTCGCCTTTTTCTGATAAAAATAAAGGTTTTGTGATCGAGCAAAAGCATTTAGGGGTAACTATGCTACAGCTAAAATTTTTAATTTCAATAAATTGATGTAAAAGATTATTATTAGCTATTTAAACTTACATTTTTCTTCATATAACCTTAAAATATTTTGTAATTTTTATCATCTATGAGATATAAGCATCGTAATATTGCCACTGAAGCTTCAAAAATCATGAACCAGTAGGGGGCCCGTAGGTTCATATGCACCCCAATGGGAAACATTGAACTGGAGGCTTAAGCCTTAGTCCTGAAGTAGCAATAGTAGTAGTATTATGTATGTATAACTATGTGCTCAAGAGTTAGTTACATGATTACTAAGGGCTCTAGCAAAGGGCACAAAAGGGTATTATTTACCACTATGGGCTAAAGTCTTCGCCCACAAACGGCCAGATAGTTAACCCCTGTGAGCCCAATTTATTTGGTCCCAACCAGGCAATTATTCAACTACTTTGGACTCGAGCCTTAACCCTAAATCTGTAACTTTTGCCTTATCTAGACATGGTAGCCTACCTACCTATTTAGTATCCACAGGTGTCAAGCCTCCCTACAAGCAGCGCTCCTGCCACTCAAGNAGGAAGACGGGAGGGAAAAACCTCTCTTGCTATCGCAAATAAAATGAAAGAGAGGGAGCAATGGGAAGGAACACCGAGTACGTAGCTCGAGCGAAGAGTGGCACCCATGCAAGAGGGTGTCCCCACCCTGAACAACTGCGTAAGCGAACTGAAGGTCGGGTAAAAGAGGAAGAAAAAGCGTCATAAGCAGGAGTAGGTAAAAGGAGGATGGAGAGTGGGCACGAGAAAAAGATTTACTGAAGGCCTAGCTAAAACTAAGGCAACCTTTAGGGTCCTGTCTGCCGAACAGCGTTCGCTTCCATTCAAACAGAGGCAGGAAGAAGGACATGTAGTATATATTCCAGTTAAACTACAAACCTACAAGCGACTTCTATTTGCGCTTGACGTGCTCAATCAGGGTAAAGTGTCCGGAGGGTTTACAGGTCGCTGCATCAGAGCCTTCCGTTGTTGACGCCATAGCTCTAAGCGATCTGAGGTCGATTGCAGCCGTACACACTTCTGTGGCCAGTTGGCTTATATCTACAACACGAACCAGTGTGTGCGGGTTACCCAGCAGGGGTTTTTACCTTACCTTACACGAATAATGGGTACCTATTGCAGAGATCAGTGTTGGGTACACAGGTGGGAAAAACACGTAATCCACTCGCGTTGTATGGCAGTCGAATACGCGGCACTAGGCACTATGGTAACAGGGAGAAAATATTTGTTTTTCAAGTCAAGATTTTGAAACGCGGAATTGAAGGAAAAAATGCAGAATCAGACAACACTCAGCAATGGCAGGAGCGAAGTATGAGCTGCAAATATCGTCTCCAGTAGGAATACAATGATCAAAAGAAGCAAACTGGGCACGAAAAAAAAGTCGCCCGAAAGTCTCTAACGATAATTTAAGAAGTAACCCCCCCCCTCCCTTCCTAAAAAAAAGATACACCACAACATGGAATGGGCACACCTAACTAACTTAACTCTGAGGCACACCTATGGCCTATCCAACGTCACCTTCACAACAGGGGGATTTACGGTATAAATTTTATTTCACTAGGCTATGTCTATATACTAGTCGACGTCCACCTACTTTTATTTATCTACATGATAGTAAGTCAGGAGTTGAACCACCCTAGACATTTACCAACATAAGGGCCAGCGTACGTACATCATAAACGTTCCAATCAACGCTCTTCCTACGAGAAGTAGACTTTCATTTGTTTCTCTTGGGTTAATGCGCTGGAAATTTAAAATTTATCGACAACACGCAGCTTATTAGAGGGGCAATCAGACGATAGTCAAAGGACGACTTCTCTCAGCCCCGCTTCCCAATTCGTGACTGATTACGGTTATATGGCATGAGAGCGCAAAGCTCTTCGAATTCTAGTTAATTTTAGATCCGAAATTATATAAACATATCAATAGTAACACATCCTGAGCAAATTGAATGGACAGCTAACATTTTAGTAACTTTTTACTAGTCACACATACTACGTTCATGAGGGTTCAAACCATTCGTGCGATTAGCTGATGGAACTCTTTCATTTAAATACCGCGTGAACCCGTTTTAGTACATCGTAGCAAACTAAAAGAGAGTTATAAGAAGTTAATTAATATAAATAATACCGTACGAACTATAACCCCATATCAGCACTCGAAGGATAGACGCAGTATACTTTTCCCTCTCACTCAATTATACAAAAAGTGCCATTTATTTTAAAAAATAAAACAAACCATACCGCAGCATACCAACATTTCTGGTCCTATACCTAACCCAAAGGCCGCCGGATATTTATTCATTTATTTATTCATTTATTTTTCGTCTGTGCACCTTTTCTGAAACTCGGCGCAGGGAGGGCAATGACCCGCTCTGCTAAACATATTTCTAAATCAGCTTGGTAACACAAAATATTTTTTTGACATCTAGACTTTTGAACAAACACTAGGAGCTATTTCAAGCTAACTATATATTATAGGTGAATAGGTTACAAGACCACGATCATGGGTAACAGGACAAGTGCGATGATATGGAAGGTGTCGTTGTGAACACCGTGGAGTTTTTAAACGAGCATGATAATGTGTCTTTTAAAACGTTAGAATTTTCACATGAAATGAAATTGTAGCGCTAAACACCGTAGACTTTAGCTGAAATTTGAAATTTTTGTAGAATGTTTTTAAAAAAATCAGGAGAGTTTTACTGTCGTAATTTGATGGCCCTCAGGTTCAAGCCCTAACGCGACTCCTAGTAGTTATTTCCAATAACCCCATTAGGACAAAGTAAAAGGTTTTTCACTGGAACAGCATTACTTGCAATGTCTCTTATGAAGTGCATGCACTGGTGTCGTCATGCACAGAGGTGCATAAGGATAGACGGATGAACTTCAATTCTTGATGTTTCCCAAGAGAGGCACCCAATACTATGAGAAAAGTGGTATCCCAAAACTAGCGCGTCTTCCCATGCACAGGCAGGAAATACCAGTATAGCATTGCTCGTACGACGCTTAAACTGCATATCGTGCGGCACGAGCACACCATAGCGGGTATTTACCGTCCTTATACTGGAATGCGTGCTGGTAGCGGCAATACAGATTTTCTTAGTATTCTACAGAATTTCTAGAACTTTTGTGTATATAGTAAACCTATGGACAATGGAGGAAATACCCTGTTATGAATCCTAAATTGTTGATATTTTCTGCTATATTAGTGTGTAGAATGCAATATGGCTCCCTTAATCACTGGAACAGCGTTGTGCGAGAGGAACCAAAAGGAGAGCGTAGCATGTTGATAATATTATATATTTTATTATACAGTATACTTTGTTTAGCCTCCGTAGCCGCAACTCAGGCGTTTCAACAGAGAAGCTACTTGTGCAGTATTCATATACCGCATATAGGGTAGGTGTGGTGGCCACGTGCGCTACTACGGGCAGGGAAACAAGGCACAATGTATAGGCTAGTAGGAGACACTCAAGTGGTCGGCCCCTTTTGTGTCCTTCCACACGAGAGAGACTAGAGATGTCCCGCGTACCAGGTCGACTATCTCGGTCGACAGCCACCTCAAGCGACAGAAGGAGGAAAGTACAGAACCTGCCTAACTTTACAAAACTAACCTCGTCAGCAGGAACAGAGGCAAGCTGCAACATCTCCTGCGGATAAGGCGCTCGGGAGCCCTGGGTGCGAGTATGCTGATAAAGGAGGGTAGAGTAGAAGGGAAGACCCGGTATCAGGGAGTCTCCTGTATGGGAAGTCACGATAACACAGGTAGAAAGTACCGTAAGAAATTAGAAGTGAAAAAAAACAAGCGAAATAAAATGGGTAGGCACGGAAAGCTATCTCGCATGCTAAACTAACCGAAAGCGACCTATAGAGCCCTCTCCAGGTACTGCTCCCCATAACACAGCAAGGATATTTCATTAGCATGTTTCCTGTACAAGCCTCTCTATCCAGAGCGTACACTGTGATCCAAAGAAAGGAACAAAGCAGGAACATGTAACATGTTAAGAAAATGAGCAAGTCAAGTTCGGAAGAGCGCACATAAGAAGAAAAACGGCAAAAAAGGATCCGCAGGAGAAGGATGCTGAACTTTGAAGGCAAAGTGGAGGATAGGCAACTGTGTAGAAACCAGGACCCAGCCAATCCGCAGATATGCAGTACCTAATGAAGACTTCCCTTCTCACTGCAGCCGTGGCTCTGCGTGCTTGCCTGCTGCTGATCTCGACAAACACGCAGTCATACTTTACGACCCGGAGGTACCGAAACTTTGATTCCGAACAGATAAATTTTGCTAAGACGTACTGCATCAATAATGACGTATATATTAACGAAACGCGTAAATTTTCAATCTTATAAATGTGTACCGCAGATAAGATGACGAAAGTAGGGATTATGAAATTGCGTCACTTCATTTCGCCTACCATCGTGAATGGTAGAAATGTGACATATTATCACTACGCATAAATTGTCAACGTTTATGTACCGCAGAAATTATATACACCAAAGTTTTTTAGCAATAACTACCGTAGCTGAATAAAGTTTACCTTTACTGCTGTTAGTGTGAACTTCTTGGGTTTATACCGTTTCTCTTGACGAACAAGCCTCTGCAACGCAGTGAGTATGCAACAAACAGATTTTCAGCGTACCATAAAGAATGAGATTATGCAGCACCGAAAATAATATATCTAACAGTTATACTGACAACTAGAGCGTATCAAGTTTAGGAGAAGTCACCATGACTGCAAACCCAACAAAGATACCTATACACATGCTCTGGTTCGTGCTGTAGATTAATTATTACCCACAAGTGACCAAGGGTGTACGGCTGCAGCCGACTTCAGATTGCCCGCGCTAGAGTCATTTATAAGGAAGGCTCGATCAACAAATGCATCCCCCTCCCCCAAAGCCTGTGTTCCCAGTGACTATAAAACAAAGAAATGCTGACGCTACACTCCCGAGTACTAATAATTTCCTCACTGGCTAAGGAATGAACGTATGATTTCCTGATAACGAGCGAGTCGGCAATCATAACCTCAGAGCTGCTGGGTATAAAGCGAAGAAGGAACAAGGGACATGTAGTATGCTCAGCAAACCAATGAATCCATTGGTGGGATTAGCAAAGTGGGCAGAAGAAGAAGAGCAGCAAATAAAAAACTTCAGTAAGAGGTCGAAGAACAAAAGAAGTACCTAGCGAGGGCACAAACACGAGAATCATTCATCCTGGACAGCGCAACATTCAATAATGAATAACTGAAAAGTTTGTACGCCTTAGACCCAGTATAATAAAAACTCGCCACGTTGCGTATGTGCATCACTGTACGCGGGTTCAAGTAAACTTTCTTGCTGTGTCACCACCACCAAAAGCACTACCTACATATAATCTGCGATGGAGCGACTTGTGTCTATGGCACATAGCAGACGCACTTAAGCGCAGCACGCACGCACAGCGATGCACGTACACGGAATAGACGCGAACGACATAGCGCGTGACGAGTTTGGTGCCTGTGCCTCCAGGAAGCACTATTGTCGTTCGTGACTATTTGTGTGTACGTGCATCGCTGTGTGTGCGTTCAAGTACGTGTGCTGTGCTGCTGTGTCTGATTGCCACAAGTCGCCTTATCGCCGGTTCGGTTTGCTTAGGGTTAGGTCGTACAGTCAGAAAACGTGGATGGACTATCGGGTATAGTTAGTAAAAAATTCATTCATAACATCGGGTAAATTAGGTGAGGGTAGGCCTGGCTTGTCTAATTCCCCCACGAGCGCAGTTATGTCACACAGCGACGTGCGGTAACTATTGCATAGCGCATGGTGGTGATTTTGGTGGTGGTAACGCGACATAATCGTTCACGCGTAGCGCGGCACGTACACAGAATTGTCGCGAACGACGAAAGTGCCTCCGGGAATAGGCCTGTTAGTCCGTCTTCTGTCAGCGCTCTAATCAGATCTACACAAAATTTCACGCAGACAATACTCTGGCGATTATTGGTTGACTTTACAAACAGATCCTAAAGGTGAAAGAGCAAAAGATAATTAAACAATCGACAAAATGGGAGATTAACTAAAATTAAATTGTTGTACTTACCGATACTCTACGGTTATGTAATCTCAATATATTGTAAACAAGTCTGTAGCGGAACGGTTTTCGTATGGAATTCACATACGATAGGGAAAACCATCAGTAAAAAGCTTAATTAATGCAGTGTGTAAAAATTGCCCTCAGGGGAATTTCACCGACAAATACCCTACAAGAAGAGCGAATTCATCAAGATGAATATAGGTATGCCAAATATTGTTGGTAGCTTTCAAACATTTAAAGCAACTTGTAGTCCTGTTTTCCCTGTCATCTATTCTCCTGAACGGTAGCTACGTAACGCCTGCGTTTTTCTTAAGCTGTTACGTTAAATGGAGGCGATACCAACTGCATTGCCAAAGCTAGAAAATTAATTCGTCTCAAGGTTACAATGATGATAGACAGCAGAAAAATTGTATGTCAAAATTTCGTTTAAAAGACCAATCAAAACATTCGGTCCCTGAATAGTATGTACCTATCGGCGTGGAAAGAAGCAATAAATTTAATAACTTAATTTTTAACATTCATGTTATACGCAACTTGTATTAATTTTATCCTAAAATATTGCAACTGTAAGCACCTTCATCCGCTAGGTGTGTAGGCTATTAACATGTGGCAAGCTTGATTTGATTTACAGACAATTGTTGTCCCGTCGACGTCAGCGAAGATGTTCTTCTGCGCACGCTTTGAAGCAGTTAGGCTATAAAAAATCGCATTAAGAAGCTGAACCCTACGTCTTCATGCACTACAGAGGCGATCTAACAGCTGGAGGAAACAAAATAGAACACGAGTATGTTGATGGAAACGTTGATAAGGGTATTGCCATGCATGACCAAAACGTACGGGAACAAGTGGGGGAAAGGCGAGGAAAAACTGAACAAAGAGTAATTAGAAGATGCATAGAAATGGAAGGAAGCAATATGGGCACGAACGAAAGACTCATCTAAGGCCTCGCTACCTGTGAGTTCCTCGGGGGGCATGACTCCAATAACATGTGACGGGCGAACCGAAACCTATGTCCATACTTTAGCTATGCCCCTTGAAGAGTCATTAGATCTTAGAGCAATTATGTCCAAACTTCCCTGTGGATGTTTCAACATGCCTCTAACATCACTGACTTGTCACAAAGACTATAGTGGGCCAACCATAAACTCAACTCAACGTTTCGTTTTTCCTAGCTTCTAGAACCGGAACCCGCCAAATAGGTAGGAATTATCATTAGCTTCAGCGCTGTAGGTGCCACCTCAGACGCAGCGGAGAAGAAAACAAAGCCGTTGAATTTTACACATTATAAATAAGCTTTGTAGAAACTCCATAGAAATTTATTTGGGAAAAACGAACACAGTAAAACCAATAGTCAAATCAAAAGATCGTAAAGTTTGACAGAGGGTCGCAAGCTCTATCTGCTTCTAGGACCTAAAATATATGAACAAAAAATAAATAAATCATTTAATTCACGTGAGATTACCAATTGGCGCAACGCAATACACATTTGCGTACGACTTGCGAACAACAAAGGCACAAATTACAACATTTCTCCAACAATAATCAAGAAGGGTACATAACTGAGTTCATAAAGGTCTTTTTGGGTCTGTGTTTAGGAAGGGGCGTTAAAAATTCACCATCAATTTCGTTTATTAGCTTAACCAACTGGAATACGGTGCCATGTTTTTCAACGTTAAACCTAACTAAAGGGAGCATAAAATTCACATCTCTAGTTGCATAGTTATGTTGAGGTAACAATGGTAAAATATATTTATCAAATGAGTAATTGTGAGAAAAAAAAGAGCCTTTGAGCTAGTTCAAGTAAAATATTTGAATATATCGTGAAATTGCAAAAGTCAAAATGCTTTGTAGATTTCGTTAACGTGATTATCAGGTAGCTACATGGTTGACAAATTGAACTCTTAATATTGCACGGAACCTACTTTTACAAGTAGGTGGCCCGCCTCCTCATAGGCTATTTGATAGCAGTAAATTAAGTGTGGATACACAGTAGCGTAATTAACATCTATTAAAGAAGCAAAGGGTAGTTTACGTAACACAATACGAAATTACGAAACATGCCAAGAGCTCTACTAAGCTTAAAGCGAAAACCTTTCCATGCACTAAAAGAAAGAAAGGAGCTGCCCACTATTCCATTTCAGTCACGGGAGCCCTTTACAGCATGAAATTTACAAGTGTTTAAAGAAATGCCTAAGATTTTTCGG
This sequence comes from Parhyale hawaiensis, assembly GCA_001587735.2. Taxonomy (NCBI): domain Eukaryota; kingdom Metazoa; phylum Arthropoda; class Malacostraca; order Amphipoda; family Hyalidae; genus Parhyale; species Parhyale hawaiensis. The sequence continues at coordinate 4,427,060 of LQNS02278148.1, read as the reverse complement.
GAAATACGCATGAACAAATAGCACTGCTTTTGTAAATATAATAGGTATGTATAGCTTTTGAAAACCGATGCAAGAAATTGAAGAATCTAGCAGAACCTGATATTGCCTTCACCTAATCCCTCTAGTCTTACAAAAACAACCTATAGCCTGACAAAAGAACTTTCTATATTTATGACGCGCGAACGAAGTGAGAGAGGTGATCATGATTTTGCTCAAGATTCAAGTATGTATATTTATATATACCTAGCTATATGTATTTGTCTGTCCACCCAGTAAGTGCTCGAGGGAGTTGAACTATCTTCATGATTTTTTGCGGGGAGTTTGGTGGGCTGTCCTCGATGTGACCCATGCCAGAAAACTAGGACTAGCTGGCCATAAAAAAAATGACGGCGAGGAAATTTGCTCCCACCGCGGGCGATTATCTTACGCCACCGAGGCGTTCTAGTTATCTATAAAATCAGTGGCTTACGTGGGTGGCGGTAGACTCGTTTTATGCAACACCTGAATTAAGTGGTTTCAAAATCCAATTTGTTTAGGAAACTGAGAACATATATATACGCATAGATTTTTTTTACTGGAAAAACGACCTTACTGGCTAAACTGCCTCTCAGCATTTCATAAGTATTTCAGTCGTTCGAGTAACAAGCACTCGTTGTTGTGTTCGGTTTGTAAAAAGATAGCCGCAAAAATCTGTCAGGTGATTAGCAGATCCAGTACTACGCTCCTAACCTTACAAAAAGCAAAGTATCACTGGATATAAAACTTATCGATAGGCTATATCGCTCGCAATCTTCAACGATATCTTTGCCTTACAAATGTCAGAAGAGTAGAAAAGATTCAACTGAAGTCTTGCTGATCGTTACGGCACGTCAATCACATTGTGAACTGTGGCGTACAACCAGTAGGCTGTCACCTGAGATGCGTTTTACTATGAAATTGCATATTTCTTGTCGCCCCAGTTTTCATTTTCCCAAACAAAAATACATACCTATATATATATATACATTTATAAATTGTCGATACTTCTTGTTGGAATATCATTTCAAAACCAATTACACCAGTCATTGCATAAAACGAATCCTCACCGCGAAACTAGTTTTCATAAAGTCATTGTTTACAACATTTGTTTAAAACTTCCCGATATAAGAATCATTCAATTCTCAGCATCAACTTTATAAAAAAAATGCCTGGGCAGAACTCTAGAGACACTGTGAACATTACCATTGACATTACAACCAGAAATTTGGATTTAGCCTACCGTTGCTTCATGCTTGCAGAACACGATGATGCATTGTATCTTTAAAAGAGGGTCATGTAAAAATCCAGAAATCCATACGCTTATCAAAACTATTTATTTACCATTTTTTTAGTGTAACTCTGTGACTGAGGAAAAGATGTCAAATTTCACTTGTAAATTAGCCCACTAAAAGCCATATCTATTTCAATGAATAGCAAAAACACCAAAATCCATGCGTAAAAAATTCACCATGAGCTGCAATATTTTTGGTGAAAATATCTTTAGCAGAAAATTTGCGGCAAAGATGTGCATAGACCTGACTTTTAACCAATTCACTATTACCTACAACATAAAGATTTGTCTACTGAACCGCATAATTAACTCTAAATATAGGATAGGGCCTACCAGTTCTTTCATAGTGATTTGTGTTTTTCAGTTGACATGAGAAAATTTGCAAGAATAGCTGGCCTATCTATGGGTAATTATCTAGAGGAAGAAAATACTATCTTCATTATTGATTAATTACTTATGCAAAACAGAAAAACATGCTCAATATTAACTAAAATGTGCGTTTAGGGTAAAGCTGTGCTTAGGAAAAAAATAAGGGTTAAATATCTTCATTCGGGATTGTTGTGTGGGTACTACCTACACATAGCTAGTATTATGCTGATGAATGCCCTAGCAGAGAGTGCAACAAAGTACCGATTAAAGGAGTAACGTAAAATAGTACTTATCGTGAAGTGCGGGTAAGGAATGGATAACCCACCTTAGGGGAGTAAAATAAACTCCCTCGCTTGCACTAAAAAATCCTAGTGGATTTTTTATTCCTAATGTGGGTTACCCATTCTTTATTAAATATCATGAGAAATTTCCACTGGCCACAAAAAAGATCAGAAAGTTCCTAGGAAACACACCTTAGCTATGGACTGAGGCAATTTTAAAGGGGAAATCTTCCTCGGAAGAAATTCTATTGCGTTTCAACCGAAATAACACCAGATTTATATCAAATGTATAAACGCGAACTAATTTATAACTTAAAACTGTTGCAGTTCCATAAATTCTTAGCAGAAAACTCACAAAGATTTAAATTTTCACTGAGCAAAGAGTTACATTGGTCGGAAGCCGACAGAGAAATCAAATGTAGAATAGCCATAACTTCCAAACCGTGAAAAAATTGGCAAATGCTTTAACTGACAGACCCTCACAGAAAATGATTGTACTTTTGCAGAGAAATATCCAACGAAAGGCACGCTTTTTGGTTAAAAACTTCCAAACAATTCGTTTAAAAAACTTCAACGATAAACACTTACTGTACCTAAACTCACAGATATTTTTACAAAAAGATAACAGCTTGTGCTCCTTTCAATGCACTCTAGATAAAGCAACAAGTAATTTTTCGCAGGGAAATAACCTCCCTTGAGGACACTCCACAGAGCTGCCGGGCGGACCGCCGTAGGCACCACATAACCTTACACCTTCTTGTCTAGATGCGCACTGGAGATAATTTCCACTGGCAAGCCATTGCTCGTGACCGCTGTGCGAGCGAGACACAGGAGCCGCCCAGCGGCTCGGCGGCTACTCACGCGCATCGTCATCTGCGGGAGCTCCTGACGCACCGACCAGCGGCCTAACGCACTGTATTATATTCATACGCACTGTACCTCTATTCGTTAATAAACTGCATCTATGCTAATCTGTGTTTATATATTTTAATGTAGGTGCTGACTTTATTTTACATTGCGTTTTTATCATCTTAAGATGAATCGGTTTGCGATTCACCCTTAAAGCTTAAATCAACATACCGCTGGAAACACTCAAGAAGGAGTTATACCAAAGAAATTGAAGCTCAATCGCAATAGCGAATCGAACTCGCCCACAGTAAGGCGATGAAAGAGAACTAGGAAAATTATCATACCCTGTCTGTTTATACCAGCCAGCAGGGAATAATACCAAGAAATGCTGAGCTCAGATGTCGAAGAACTGGCGGGAGAATATGCGTAATGTTCCCTGAACTGCTGCTTCGCTGAACTTATACCCCATTGTGTGTGAACCCATTGTGTTCTTAATAAAAGCTAATTATTATTATTATTGGTGAACAGTGTGAGCACCCGACTTCAGAAGTGAACCATACCGTTAGAGAACAGCGTGAGTAATAGCGTAAGAAGTAGAAGATAGAAGTAAACTAAAGTATACTGTTATCGAATAGCGTGAGTGGTAGATGCATGTTAATTGTAAACTATACTGTTAGCAACTATAGCGTCAATAATTGAGATGTTAGCAGTAAACTAGTCTGGTAGCTAGTAGCGTGAGTAATAGACTTTAGCACCAAAGTACACTTTTAACGAATAGTGTGAGTAGACAACGTGAGGCCGGGTTCACACGTCATTCATCTGAACGCGTTCACTCGTCCGAAGGTTTTGGAACGTCGTCGTCAGTACGACTTTGTGTACGTCACAAAAAGTTATTAAAATGTTAACGGTCATATCGGTCTCCGCTGCCAGTGTCACCGGGAAGGTAACGGATTTCTTTCCAAACTTGGATTGAAATAAAATAAGAAAAGAGTAAAATAATCGCACTTTTCTGCTGTTTCTGGAGCACAGCACACACACAAGTGCACGAGCGAACGCTTCGAGATGAATAACGTGTAAACTCGGCTTCAGTAGTAGACTAAACTGTGAGCAAATTCCGTGAGTAGTACATCATAGACACTGGACTATGCAGCTGTCGCATTGCTTGGTGCGAATAGTCTTCGTCAGCTTCTGTTTCTTACACAGTACTTAGTAACGCCATGATCATCATTCTGCCTTCGCGTAAAGCAAAGGCTCGTGAATAATAATTTTCTATTTTCAAATCTTTTCTAAGTGCTTCGGTTTGAGCCAGGATTCGTTTGAATAACGGCAGGGTTGCAGCAAATGAGAGGGGGGTTAAGACTTGAATTTTTTCACACCGTGTGAACATGCTTGTAACTGGGCCTAAAATTAGGGCTTAACCCTATTAGATTATTAGGGCGGAGCATTGCCTGGGTATCGGCGCTCCTTACACTTTACCATCTCCAGCAAGTATCGGTGCTGTATTATTATTACCTTCTATTATTACCTTCTACATTACTTTCTACAAGTCGCAAACGGATGTCAAAAACGCACTCATTTACCAGTCAGATGAGCCACTCAGTTACTTCACCCATAAAAAGCTGGTTACTCTTATTTTATGCGGTAAAGTCAGATTGCCTCCACATCAAAACTTGGAACCTCATGCACATGCACTTTTTCGTGCTGCAGACTGATGCCGGCCGGCTGACCACAGAGCAGTGTACGGCTGCAGCCGACCAACGATTTTCACAGCTATGGCGTCAAAGAAGAAAGGCTCATACAGAAATTCATTATTACATCAGAGCAGGGGCCAGGCTTGTTACTCGAACAACTCGTTATTCAGAAGCGTAGCTCGGTGAGAGGGGGGCTGGGGGGATGAAATAGATTATTGTTTTCTATTTTTCATTTTTGTGGCATCACGTTCAGGGCCCTCCATTAAGTTTACACTAAAAACGTCTATTTACTTTGGACCATCACTTAACATGGGGAGGCTGAGTTTGCCGGTAATAAATATACATACTCACGAAGATATTTTTGTAGGCATGTAATTTCTTAACCTTTAACGTAACGTTAGTTTAGACATTGCGCCTTGGCTAACATTCAAGAGTCGTTGTGTGTCTAACCGGATGCCTCTTGAATAATCTATAACCTAACGTTAGGTTAAATGTCAAGTAAAATCATAGGACAAAATACTTTGTATAAATAAAAAAATTATTGCTACTATCATACAACAAAAGAGATAGATGATAACGACTATGATATTAACATTCGAGTGTTAGATCTAGTCTTATCAATTCTACCAAACATTGCACTACATCACCAGTTAACACAAAAGTCCCCAAATCTCATGGCCTCGACGATGTTTTTTAAAACACCGCAAAAGCTCACCGTCTCCGTTATCAGCTTATCGCTCAGGTGTACGTCTTTATCTCTAATCTGCAGCTGAGAAGCATCACTTGCCTTCCTTTTTGTTCCGCGTCTTGCGCCTTTTCTTTTCTGAACCGAGAACCTTTACGTCAATTTTTTATTACCCTCTAAGTGACGTACGGGAAGGATCCTTTTTTTGGGCCATTTTTTTCATTTTCATACGTGAACTCACTTTGCCGAAACATGTCAGCATACTCTCCAAAGTTCTATAAACATATGTATTATGGCAGTACTGTATTTGTTTTCTTGGTCATCACTGTGACTTCATCAATACTATGGTGTTCAGTATTTTGATATCATGGTCATGGCTGTATTTTTCGCTTTGTTTTCACTATTGATTGTTTTGATCACCCAGATTAATGTCTTTGTCAGGTTCGTCTGTCTGTCTCTCTTTGGCTGTCACCAAGAGGACTCGAAAAGTTAAGGAGGGATTTTTTCTGTGAAATATACAGGAATTTTTAGGCATGTTAAGAGCAACAGTTGACTAACTTTCGGGTGAAAATGCGTCTAACCGTTTATATGTTTGTTTATCTGCCACTCCTATCACGGCTAAAAAAGATATGAACGGATTTGTATGAAATTTACGTTAGTTGTAAGGTACATCCGTTCATTAATTTGTCTCTGTGTTTGACTTATGGTTTGTTTGAAAAAACTCAAGAAGTTATGAATGGATCTTTATGAAATGCACAGATATTGTTAGGAATGTTAAAAGACATAAATGATGATGATTGGTTAGTCTGTTTGAGCTTGGCTAATGTTTGTCAGCAACATGGCTCGAAAAGTTATGAAAATACTACAGCAGCTGTTATTACTGTCAAAAGCCACAAATGACCAAAGTTTAATGATGATAGAAATTTAAATAAATCCCAGTTTCAGAACCAATTTGATTCCTTCGTTAGAGTTGTCTCGCATGGCGGATTTATGTGATCTCAGAGTGCTCTACTTTTTTACTAAAATAACAGTATTCGTTATCACGGTCACTATGATTCAACTAAGATTGCGGTATTCCGAACTTTGCTATCTCAGTCGTTTCTATACTTTTCAGTATATCTTCAGGACTTTATTGTTTGATCATCACCATAGTGCTTACTAAAATCACACTCTTTTGTTAGTTTTTTAATCATTTTAATTTTTAATTAAAATTGGTCCCAGTATAGTGTGTGTGGTCTACTTCATATTATGTGTTACGTTAGAATAGGCTCGGTTCAACTAGAATAGCTAGGTGACAAACCTAATTTACAGGCACACATGCACATTATGATACCTGAATCAGGTAGGGCATGTACTTTACCGCTATATATATATATATAATTGTATTTATTCATTGCTGTTTGCCCTGGCACGTAGTTAAGCTCATTCACAAACATATACTCGTACATTAAAAAAAGTGTGGACCCAAAACCGACACCCTTTCCCGTGCACCGGAAAGACCTCCTACCGTTGGGTGCTCGTGCTCCACAAGCAAATATGCGATTTTTGTGCTGCACGAGCATGCCAAGGCAGGTACTTTTCGTCAATGCACGGGAAGGCGTGCTGGTTTTGAGACAACGGCTTTTTTAGTAAGCTTAACTATTATGGTTAAGGAGACTGTAAGCGAAAAGGATATCTAGACAGCACAGAATAGTTACCTTCACCTGGTAAACACGCACAAAAGTTAAGAAAACATACAATAATTAGATACTTTAATATTATCCTTAACTTTAGTTTAAGGATGTCAGGTTTTGTTTCATTTATTGCTAAAATACATGTATAACAGCACCTTTATCGACAGTTCCTGATTTGCTTGATATGCTGTACAATTTTTCTTCTAAAATAACAGCCGCTGGTTGTCTCATACGCCTTTATGCCTTTATTGACTCCTTAATTGAATAAAATATATTCCTACTTAAGGTAATTCTTTGCACTAGGAATGAGACATGCCCTAATTGCCCGATTCTAAAAGTGAATATTGTTCAGTTGAAATGAGTTCAACCAATGGACCCAAGACTCGAACCGTTGACCCATATATATGTAAAACAATATATGTATAC
>LQNS02278148.1:4404208-4418661 GCA_001587735.2 Parhyale hawaiensis | reverse complement strand
AGTATACACTATGTGTATGTTTATTTGTTGTTCATGAATGATATATTCTGATATATTTATTTTTGTAAGTCTTTTGTATATGATTCCTTTTTTTCAGTCACATTAAATGGAGTCCATAATATGCAATTGTTATTAAGTTGATAAAATTATATTGCGATTCATTAAAAAAAAACTTTTCTCCTGGTGAGCAGCCAGCTGCCTATCGTCGCTAGTCACCGGTGAGCAGAATCAGCCCGCGTACGTCTGTCAGCACGTCAGCCCGTCAGCGCGGCAGTGACGCTGACGTCTAGCAGCCAAATGTCAGGCCGTCAGTAGCTGATATCGTACGACATTTACCGGACAGTTACGTCCGTTACGGCACAAATGGTTGACGTTCTCACCCTGACAATAAATGTAAGCATCAAACTGATAATTGCATAATGTTAATAATAAGATGTTTAATTTTCTAGCTTAGTGAATGAACAGCGAGTTAGCAATTGTTATATCATTTCAATTTTACCCTGTTAACCCTTTACCGGGCAAGTGACCGTATAAGGCTACTTCCATAATGCTATGCGTTTATCAGCCGTGCAGTAAAGGGTTGATGAGTGGACATTAAATAACTACGGAAACAATAGTTCTATCATATTACTAAATTATTTTTTAAGTTATTTATCCTGTCAGGGAATATACAGCTACTAGGCACCAAAGTAATAGTTGTACCACGTTATTGAAGAAATATATGATCTCCGAAATCTATCGAATAATACACATATACACTCTAACCACCAATAGCTGGATCTTATCGCGGTGATGTTAAGAAACTGTTTCGAACCGTGGTCAACTCCAACCTGCATATCTCTATGCTACATTTAGTCAACGAACGTTTGTCCATACCTAGTAGTTTTCTCTTTAGTTCACTTGCTGTAGGATTAAACTATAAGTTCTGGTATGTTCATATAAATGCCATGACTAGACCTTTTCCTTTTTTGTGTACAAACTTGGAAATATTTCCCGATGCTGAAGTCATTGAAGCTTATTATTCATCCTTAGTAGAAGGATTTACAGATTTTGGCAAACTACCCACCCCCCCCCTACTTCAAGCCGTTCAGTTGGTGAATCTTTTCCTATCTAACCCTTCAGATCAGGACGGAGGGACTAGGCATTCTGGGTTCCTCCTTGCCTCGACTGTGTCCAAGATAAGTACATACAGTATGGCTAGACTGACTGTACAGTAGATACTGTTCATGTCAATGCATCGAGTGTGACGAAAAATGGACTGGTAAGTAAAGAAACATAACACCAAACGGCTTTCTTAGCCATGAAAAGAGTAAATTATATATAGGCTTAAACCAAACGAAAGTAGAACATATGATAAGACTATCTGTGTTAGATATATTTAGTTACAAACTCAACTAATCTAGTACCCGCAACACGTTAACCTTAGTTAACATTTGTCAACAAATACAAATGTTGCTGTTACATGAGATTGCCCCAATGAATAGTAAATGTCTAGTGAAATGTTACGCTGTACATAATATATTGTTGTGCTGCTCTTGATTAGCTTTGCGGCAAGAGCCGTCAAAAATACATCGTACTCGGCTACTAATCACCGTATATTTTTGTAAGTAAAGATCATAATACTATAAAGAAAAGCAGCAGGTACATACTAATGATACATTGCTTATTTATTAATTTACAGCTTCAGCGTTCTTCCAAAAGCTAAACGCTGCGGCTCGTATCGCTCTTGGCTAAAGTTTCTGCGAATGATCCAAACAATAGTTGAACTTTGAGGGCTGAACAGTACAAAGCAACAAATTAGTACAAGCATGAAATTTTTTAAATATATATATATTTATATATATACGTGTTTTATGAACGGGCTCTCACTGGAAAATGTCGCCTCTACACGTCTAATCATAGGGGACGATAATAACTTATTTAATAGGTCAAACAATGAAAAATAAGATATAATGAAGTACCGGTACCTGAGGGCATAATGTCCGATGCACATACTGTCTGGCAGTGAGATGTCCGTTGAAAGAAAAGGTAGTGGGGCGAAATGTCCTTTGGACGAAATGTCCAACAGGACTGCAATCCGTAGGCGAAATATCCGTTAGGTGACTTTCCGCAGGCCAATTGTGAGCAGGCGAACTTTCCATAGGCCTACTGGCCACGCATGGTAAAGGCTGACTTGGTTTCCGCAATCCATTGGTGTGAATCTGTCTGAATGTGATTTTTTTTTGAGGATTTCAAACAGCTGAGTACCGAAAACGCGAATTATTATACGTATGTGTATACGAAGGGTGTAGGAAATGTTTCAAGTATCAGAAAAATTAAAAGAGATAAGCACTTTTTGATTATTTATTTTTCAGTATAGTCCCCTTCAGCTGCTGAACACTTCCTCCATTGGGGCTGAAGCGGTCTCATCCCGGTGTACTTATTTGTTTGGGACTCAAGAAAAACCTCGACTGTAGCTCTAACGTCATCATCGTCGCGAAATAGCGACCAGCAAAGGCCTTTTGCATTGGGGGAATAGATGGAAGTTTGGGGGGTACAGATCTGGAGAATAAGGTGGATGTGCAGCAAGTTCGAATCCACATCGTGAATTGTTGCTATAGCAACCAGCGAGGTGAACTGTCTTGGTGAAGAATATTGCTCTTGTGAAACGTCCTGCCTTTTATTTATTACTTTCATTACTTCGGAGCCAGTCATGCCTCTCAAATGCAGGTATTTAATGACTACACGAATTTCTGATTTTTCCTTTTTTCACTCAATACCTGAACTTTGTCATTCAAGCACTGGAACATATAAGAAATCTAAAAATTTAGCAGGAATACTTAGAAAAGTTCACCTTTCCAAAACAAATCATACCATTGACCATGCATCAACGCTTGTTGTACACAATGCTTATAACTTTTCACTCACCTTTCGTAAACCGGGACCATTCGATTACTGTAGGCGTGCTTCTATTATTCTGTAAATTATTCTATAGATGCAAAGTTTTTCATGTGAACGCTCAAAAGACGCAGTAAATTATTTTCTTACTGATAAGCAAGTGCCAGCTAAATGTACTCGATTTGTTTACCTTATCTAGGCGGTATACCTGTGTTATCAGTGAGTGACAAAAGGACGATAAGCTTATCGATATGAAGAGCTGCTGAAAAGCTCCAGTCTTTGCGCGCATTTAAGAAAACACAAGAGGATAAACTATACTTGGTTTGCAAAAAACCATGAGAGTATCAGTGATTTTTCATCAATTTATATAAGTTAGCATAGCTTGATTATGTAACAATATTTTTAGGCCCAAATTTTTAGAAGCTGTTGTTTAAAATCCGTCAACGGTATAAATTATTATATTAAAATAATAATAGTAATAATGAAAATCGTAGTACATTTAACAATGTCGTAGGTAGATATTATTATGTTGCACTAGTGTCCTATGCCGTGAGAAAATGATGGCGGAAAATAATTGCTTCTCTGATCGAAATCCCTGTTTTCTTCACCCTGCTCTATGATTCTGCTCTGTAAAGTACGATTCATATTTCATCGTTGATATTCTACTGCACTCTATTTCTTGCATCGAAATTCGCAAGCTGAGAGTAAGTAAAGCTTTGTTGCAGGAAGGTAGAGAAAGTCGGTTTCCATGCTACCTCTAAGTAGTACTTACACATCGATACAAAGTAACGACTCTCTCTCCGCAATAACAAATTAAATTATACTATATATTATTGGTACCAAGACGAAGAGACAAACAAAGCAAGCAACCTTGCGTTTCTTCTTTTCATAGTTCTTCCCTTAGTTACTTCCTTAATTTTTTCTCAGTATGACTGCTACACTTTCAGTATTAGATAGAGGAAAATTAGGGTACCTTTGAAACGACCTCAGAAGGGAGCAATAGGAGTAGGCATGAAGTTTCAATTTAAGATGCCGTTGCTCGCAGGTCATAGGTAGAAGATTTGCTTTCTGACTGTGAACACATTTTCACATTTCGTGATACCGGTCTCATATATATCATTGAAGAACAATGCTGTTGTTCTGTGTATTTCCGTATGTTCCAGCTGGTTATTCATATAAAATTGAATGCACGTTTTGCTATGCTAACGTAGAAATACAAGCAATCGAGATATTTACAGCTTCTTATGGCGCTACCATATCTTATTACTATTTTTCTACATCGAAACCATATTTACTTTCAGTTTTCGGGGCACATATTCAGTTGATGATCAACAAATCACAGAAGAAGCGATCAGTCAGGGTGCAATAGACGCAGCTATTATTTTTCAAACTTACTTTCTTCCTTTGACGAAGCAGCTATCGCTTGATCGCAAAAGTATAGATGTCCTCAAACTGTACCCTTTGTCTGTGGTTGTATCATTGGGTTTATAAAATACCGTACGCAGAAGGGGGGGGGGGAATTTCACTTAAGTGATGCTTGAGTGCTTGCTAATATAAACTTATTTTTTCGCATGTCATCTAAGAGCAGAAAGGAGTGTGCTGCTCAGATAAATTGAAAGAGAGAACATTCGTATTGAATTTAAATCTAGTGATAAGCTATGTGATATATCTATCGTACCACTTCTGTGTGTACTTAGTAAATTTTTTAATTGAATGACAATTTGAGTTGGCTGTTGTAGCGTATCCCTCAGAAACATGTTATTAACGAAGGTATATCAATGGAGGAGGTTCATAATAAATCCCTCGCTGTCATGTTTGACGGCGCGGGCACTCTGGTGTAATAAAGTGAGACTGTATCAGGTACTTTGTACTCATAGCTATAGCTGGTACAGTTAGGGCAAAGTACAACGTACAGTTATGTGAAGTAGTATCGGTGCCACTGTTTCGATTTTGCCACTTCTTGATGCTGATCTTAGGGAATTTATGATGAAAGTGAGCTTAACCTGTACAAGCAATGTAGCTATAATTGAATACGGGCACGTATGTTTCGGTCATCAAAGTCGATCTAAGCGAAGCCCACTTGACTTGACTAGCCTGGTTTTACAGACAGGAACTTTGGCTGCACCACTTTGAATCGGGTCGTAGGTGCTAGAAGCAACCTGATTACGCTGAGCTGGCTGAAATATTCACTTTATGGAGTAAGACTGCGTTGTTTGAAATCTCACATGTAACTAATTAAGAGTCAACACTTGAAGCTTGAATCAACAAGTCGAAGCCAGGGCCTCTATAGCTACCTGAAGATTCGGAGAATTCAAGCCACAAAGGCTTAGGGCGCGTTCGACTGGGCAGTGAAATCAAGCTTTTGAGGCTTGACTTCTCCGAATTTTCACACAGGTGTCCTGGATTCGACCTGTTGATCAAGTTTCAGGCGTTGACTCTTCATCAGCTACGTACGTGCGAGACTTCCACGAACTCCGTAAACTGGAGATTTCACTCGGTTCCACACAGTCGGGCTGCCTCCAACACCTGCAACGCGATTCAGGGTGACGAACCCAACGTTCCTTTCCTGTCTGCTTTCCAACAAGTCGAATGCGCTTCGTTTTGATCGACTATGACTACCCAATGGAGCGCTGCCTGATCCAACGGGCCCTTTGACGAGCCATGCGAAGGGACGCGAAGTTGCTGAATTCCAAAGAAAAAACACAAAACCTTAACCGTCACGTCATGGCATTCTGGCCCTCAGCTGTATTGTTACGACACTCGTAAGGCCGAGAGCACACTATACCGTCTCACGTTCAGCTTTTGGGTGAACGTTGCGCTCGAACTTGCAGTAGTTCAAATTTAGTACTTTCACTTGGTATCTTGGCACCCACTTTCACTGGGTGCGAGTAGAACGGTTGCCCAGAAGTTGACCGTGAGACTTACCGAAGCATAAATTAAGATTCATTCCTATAGAGATTCTAAAAAGAAATAGGATAGCAAGGGTAAGAAGTCGTAGAGTAAGCACAATTGATATTTAATTAAACGAAAAACATAAAAAAAAATTTTTTCATTTATCCACCAATCATCCATCATAACCACTGTTTAAAAACATTATATTATTACTCTAAATGTCAATCAAGTCAACTTAACTTATTTTAACCCCTTTTATCCTGTTTCTTACTTATGGAATCGTTTGACAACGTGGTGACCGTGAGTAGCCAAAGCTCTTACGTAAACAAAGCGCTACGTTTTCTTTGGAGCGTTTCTTTCCATGAGCAGAAAACGACCGACCACTGGGACAGTCAGCTGGACAGCAGCCGCACCTGAACCCTGTGACCTCCGCTGGGCAGGTGCATTCCCACGTTACCTGCTGGATTACCTTATGTCCTGTTGGAGCCTTCCAAGCGGTCCTGTTTATGCCCTTGCAGGCATAGTCCGCTGTACGGGATAACGTGCTATCCCGAGATCAGCACGCAGGCCGGTGTTCAGAAAGAAAACACCAGTATTATTGTGTTCTCACACAACACAAAAACTACAAATTTCGGGCTGCACCAGCACACCAAGGCGGGCATTTTTCGTCGGAGCACGGGAAAGTGTGCTAGTTTGAAGACAACATTTTTTCGGTGTTCATGAATTTCGAGTGAGTTCGTACCTCTACTCTGGCGGTACGAAACTCCAACGGAATTTTACCATGCAGTTAGAATAGATTTGTTTTTGGACCAATAAGCGGGTCAGGAGCCATGTTCCCACTGAGGAGCCGGACCTTGGCTGTGGTTAGTGGTTGGGTTTGGAATATTTCCTCAGAGCAAAACTTCATTACTCGAGCTTAACTCGCTTTTATAAATGCTGAAAAATCAATATATGGTTCGAGCATGAACTGAAATTATTTGCTTTGGTAAATACATCGTTATCAGTATTTAAACTGGACACCTATACGCCCAGCGAAGGCTAGACCGCAAATATTGCATTACGCTGCATCGGCCAGCTGCGTATAATGTGATGGAGACCATTCACGGCTGACGTGAACGGCTGCAGATCTACACAGCCGACTACAGAGTAAGGTATAATGGCGTTCGTAACAAGACACATCAGGGTACTAATCGCTGACTGACTGATCGATCAATAACTGTCTGACTGACCCTTTAACTGGATGAGTGGCTAGCTGACTTACTCGCTAATTAACTAGGTAGCTCACTGACTAACTGCAGGATGATGACTGACTAACTAACGTAGAGAACTTAGCGCACTTGATAACAGTCAGCCGTGGATCTCGGAAGTGCACGCAAAAGTACGCTATCGAAGCAATAAATATCCCCGGTTCGAGTCTCTACTAAGACAGTCGCAGGACTCTCGACTAACTATGAGGTGCCGAGTACGTGGACAGGTTCGAGACAGTTCCCACAACCGAGTTCTTCCGCTTAGCTCGCTGAGCCAGCATTCGGTATCCGGATGCTATTGCGGGGCTACTGACTCTAACCAGAACTGGGATAGTCGGGAGGGGGGTCTCAGGTCATCGCATAAGTCTTCCATCGCTAGTGTCAGAGCTCTGAACAATGTGTGGTCGACTGCAGTAGTGCTCTACTCTAGGCTAGTTGGCATATATCTTCAGCAGAAACCAGTGAGTGTGAGCTTCTCAGTCGGAGGTGCCGTCAAGTTGAGCAAATTTTGCAATAAAAAATATGCTTAGTTTACAGAAATTCGGTAGTATTTATTTGCTGATATCGGCATCTCCGGAAAGCTATGGATATTTTCTCTGTCGTAATTCATTGAAATTTCCCGAAAATTTGAAGATTTTTCTTTACTACCATTTCCAGAATTAATTACTATTTTCTATATAACTTTATGTACCTGCAATATTGTATTGTAAATAACTGCGGAAAAACTATATAGTTTATGGGACTCATTTCGAAATTTTTTCTCCTCTCGTTGCCCTTCAAAAATTTCCGGAAGATTTTTTCGAAAGTGTAAATGTTTGCCTATGCGGTACCTTGCACTACAGCCGATTTCGGCTTATTATTGTAGTGATTTTATAAATTTCCTCTATGTACGTCACTGTTCATATCAAGAAAGGTCGTCTTGGAATTTTAGTAAATACCTTCATTTTTCCAGGAAATATGATATGTTTGAGAGTATTATTCATTCCGATTGATTAAAATTTCTTACTTGCGCCAGAATAGATTACTTCTCTTCGATCGTTTAATTATCAGTATTTAATTAATTATTTATTATTATTATTTTTATTATTGTTTAATTTAATTATCAATATTCGAACTATGAAACTCCTCAGTTGCTTTTTGGGCCCTTAGCGTAAAAAAAATGCCTATATTTTCTTGTTTTTTGGAAAAAAATATCTTCACTTGGTTCTACTGATTGCTACTGGCTTCGGTTTTCTAGTAGCCTAAAAATTAAATTCCTCTTTTCTTAGATAATTTGCCAAAATTTAGACACTCCTCCTTCAGTGCTACATTGAATAAATACCTGAAAGTGCATTTTTTTATGCCAGAAAAGACATTGTTTCGTCCGACACCCGCACTGCAACCGGTTTCGGTTTCCTAGCAGCGCTCCAAATGAAACCGAAGGCGGGCCTGACAAACTACGTTAGGATATTTCCTGTCCAAAGTTTGGACCAGTCCACCTGCTCTCCAGGAAGCCGGTCTCTTGTTTACAAAGCAGAACCTGGTGGAGTAAGAGAGATTCTTCTCTGGCTTACCACTGTCCGTGTACAATTATTTAACTACCGTAATTCAGAATTCGTTACACGTTAGGATCTTAAGTGCGCATCGATTTTTATTTTCCTGTTAAATGCTCGAGACATCAAGTGTACTTTCTTTTGTTTCTAGCTTACAACTCCGTGTTGAATAATTTAGTTATTATAGTTTTTCTTTCTGACACTTCTCAACCACTCTATATTTTCCGAATCCATTGCGTGTTTGGATTTTAAATACACATTGATGTTCATTTCAACATTAAAGGCTTAGGATATAAACTATATAGTTCTTGCTCCTCTCTAGCTGGCAACTGTGCATGTTGAATTATGTAATTACTATAGCTCATAATCTATTCTGGCGGAGTGAAGTATCTGAGTTAAATTACTTAATTGTCATATTCCCTAATCTTTTCTCGCATATAATTAGCTGTACTTATTGGGATATATTCTGCAGTCTGTACAGTGACGCCAGAAATTTGCTCTGAGGAAACTAAAGAGGGGGCCAGAGTAGAATGTGGAGGGGCTGACGTTGCTATGGAATGCATGTATGTTGGTTATATTGTTGCATTATAGAAGGAGGGCAGTTGAGGGAGGGCTTATCTCATTATTGAGAGCTTAATTCCCTCCCTCCTCCGCGCCGCTGGCTGCAGTTCTTATTCTTATTCTTATATGGTATTGTACTGTATGTATCACATATATATTGAAGTTAATCTTCTCTAATGCCATGAGACCATCTGTATTGAATACTGCATATGCTGGTTTCCTCTAGCAATAAACTAATTCTGTCAAACTTCTTACAGAAGTTTTCAAAAGTTTTGCAAAGTTTCGTTTTTTCTTTACGTTTGAGTTGTATTTGTTATGTTTCAATTTTTAATTTTTCACAGGTATTTATATTTTTACTATGTTTTTCTCGGTGACATTAACTTTTTCTACATCATCTGTGATACTAACGTCTCTGTACATGGCGTAATTAAAGTTACAATTTCATCATGACTCTGATTTTTTTTTCAATGTTACTCGTGAATCGAAAGGCCTGACTACACGTTGGTATTTTCAACGCGTTTACGCATTCACTCGTCCGAACGTTCTGCAGCGTCGTTGTCAGCACAACTTTGCGTAGGTCACAAAAAGTAATTATAATGATAACTTTTGAAAAAGTTTACTCCACAAGTGTCACTGGGTACGTTGCGGAAATGTCTTCGAATTTAGAGTGAAATAAAACTCTGAAAACAGTGCAATTTTCTGCTGTAACTTTAACATATTGGCAGGAGTTAAGACATTGAAAAGCGGACATGTAGATCGGCTTTGAGTTATTTGCCAAAAATACCTACATCGACGACGTGAACTTCCAGTCATCTTGGCAGGTCCCACAGCGACTGAGATTAAATGGCTGGCAGTAGACGTACCAACAGGCACATTCTAGAGAGATACCGGAACTTACGCCCCGGCCCTCTATGAGCTATTGACATTATATTAGTAGGATGTAGAGGACTGGGGAAAAAGAAGAAAAAAGGGGGAAGAATCTCAGCCAAAGAGACGATCATGCAAGCACGGACGTACGATAAATAACCGCTGACTTCTGTTATTTTTGCAACTAGCGTGAGCCTCCAATAACACTTCTGCATCAAGTATACATATGTCTGCGCTATTTATACAGTTAGCTGAAGTAAATCGAAAACGAGAATGTATGGGCAAAAGTGGGATCTGTATTAAGGTCTCTGAGGGGTGGATTGGAGTATGTCTTTTTTGTGGCCCTCATTTCTTTTCAGGCTCTGATTGGTGAAGTTGATCTACATCGCTGACTGTACAGTTGAATATGCAGCAGCCTGCAAGTCCCGTATGTAGCAGTCTGCTAGTCCCGTATGCAGCAGCCTGCTAGTCCCGTATGCAGCAACCTGGAAGTCCCGTATGCAACAGCCTGCAAGTCCCGTATGTAGCAGTCTGCTAGTCTCGTATGCAGCAGCCTGCAAGTCCCGTATGCAGCAGCCTGCTAGTCCCGTATGCAGCAGCCTGCAAGTCCCGTATGCAGCAGCCTGCTAGTCCCGTAAGCAGCAGCCTGCAAGTCCCGTATAAGAAAATTTGCCAGAATTGCAGATATTAACGAAGAGCTGAAATCATGTACACATCGGAAATTAACGAAGGCGAACTATAATACTGCTGTAAAAATTCTTATAAAAATTAGGGGCCGCTTTAGAGGCCTATATGAGATAGAAATGGTAATTGTCCCGAATATGTCACTAATTGATTTTGAGAAAAATTTTCAGACATTTAGATAGAATGAAGCATTCTAAGCCATTTTTTACGAATAACGTTTCCGTCGCAAGTGCTTAGTTTTCGAGTTATTTAACTTTGAAGTTCCCATTGATATCCTAATTAACAACCCGTACTCTATCCTTACCAAGTCTAACATAACATAACTGATGCTGTGAGCCACGCCACGTACTGCAGCATAGAGACCAAAATTATTCCTTTGCTCTTTCCCAGTACCTGACGGGTTATCTCCCTTGCCAAATTGATTCTCCAATTTATGAGTTAGAAGGGTTAAGTTCCAACGTTAAGTCGAACCCGTCGACGACTGGTATGGCAGCAATAGAAGCTTTACTTATCAGGAAGACCAGGACGTCAGCCATGAGCGTTGATTTCGCTCCGTTGGCTCGAGTTTCAGGCATAACCCTTTAGAGTTTGAAAACTCAATCCTACTGAGCAAAACAGGGTTTTCACCCAGCCGTCGAAATTTTAATTGGGTTGACCCTATATAACACCTCGGCGGGACTCTGAGTAGCGCAATCCACTGTCCTCTCTGAAGTCCCGGACTGGTCAAGCCGTTTGGGCTCAGCTTTTCTCGCCCATGCAGTGCCAATCGATGGCGCCAAAAGACCTTTCTTAAATCAACTTAAGCTGATCCGATTAGCTTCAATTTGTCCTGATGCGTTATCTGATCGGTGGATTCGCCACATTGAATCCAGTTTTAGGTGCAAATTCCAAAGCGAACGATCTGAAACTTACTTGTTTGTTGGCGACCATTACTAGAAGCCAAATCCAAAGTGACGAATCTGACGTCGAAGACTGAAATACCGGACAAGTGACCACTCAACAGGTTTCATCATCTGGATTGGACAGGGCGAATCGAGCATACATTATGTTTACAAGTTCTAGAACCAGCCCCCGTACACCTGAGGTTCTCACGACACTGTCGTGTTATTTCCTGTCGGCAGACGCGGCAGTCGGAACCGACAGGTAGGCCTAACTGGCCGACAGGTGACAGCGTCCAATTGACGGTTGAACTTAGCTGCGAAAGAAAGTCCCTGTCTCCTATCTTTTTTATTATTATTATTATTTATTAGCACTTTATTATCCAGGTTGTGCTACATCGCTAATAATGCATTTTTCCGTGGGACTACTACAGACTAAAAAAAAAGCCTTGTAGTAAAATGATACAGAGTGGGCAAAATAGGTTTATCCTATTAATTCAAGGGTACTTCAGGAACGACGTCTCCAGCAGTTTTATTTATTAGAGCAATCGATATTTTTCTTGCTCTTTGTAGAATAATTAATAAGCAGTAGAGAGAAAATAAAAGCTGTATGGTGTTTTCCACTGCATGAACTCTAGCAGCTGGAAATGCTGTTGAAAATATCGCGGGTAGAACTTTCTAGCAGCTGTAACTGTTATAGGCGAGAGGTGACGGGTGACGCCTGAGGGGTGACAGGTGACTGGTGACGGGTGACTGGTGATGAGGGACGGGTGACAAGTGACGGGTGACTAACGACAAGTGACGGGTGACGGGTGACAAGTGACGGGTGACAAGTGACGGATGACAAGTGACGGGTGACAAGTGACGGGTGAAAAGTGACGGGTGACAAGTGACGGGTGACTAACGACAAGTGACGGGTGATGAGTGACAAGTGACGGGTGACAAGTGACGGGTGACAAGTGACGGGTGACTAATGACAAGTGACGGGTGATGAGTGACAAGTGACGGGTGATGAGTGACAAGTGACGGGTGACAAGTGACGGGTGACATGTGACGGGTGACAAGTGACGGGTGACAAGTGACGGGTAACGGGTGACTAATGACAAGTGACGGATGACGAGTGACTGCTGGCAGTTGACGGGTGACGATGCAGCTCCGTCGTCACTGATAATAACTTCATTTGGGTCTATCGTTACAAACCTCAGGAGCAAAGTGAAAGCGAGGATGTATTGAAGACAGTGAAGCAAGTTTCTTACTCTGCGTAGTTTATTTAATATAAAATATTACCGTAGATAAATTAGTTACACGAGGTCTTGTGTAATGCACTGACTGTTGCAAATATGAGATGTAATTGCTGCTGCCTATTTCCCGTTCGGAAATTTATCGGCAATTATTAGGATATTATTAGTAGAGTCCAGATTTATAACAGATTCCGGAGATAGTGCATTAACTGCAATAAGGGCAATAACTCCAATAAGTGCAACAACTGCAATGAGAGCTATAAATGCAATATATTAGGCCGTGTTCACATGTCCCTCATTGTAACGCGTTCACTTAAACTGCTGGACGCGGCGCGTTTATTTGAGAGAAGCAGCTGCAGCAAACGCGGTAGACTGAAGAATGAAGCGTGCCCTTTTTTAGAACCTGCTGCGTCATTCAAGTTCAGTAAACAGAACTTATAAATGCTAAATTTTTCCTCTGCAGCGTTCACAGATCATGGACGAGTTGATAATTCTCTTATATTCACTTTAATGATCAGAATCACTGTACGCTACCACCATTTAAGAGAAGAAAACGGATCATCAGCTTCTGGTAGCATTTATGGGAATTCGTACGGATTTTTTGAAAGTGCGTTGTAGTTCTTGAGTTAGGTCGCCAAAAAAAGATGCATTCAAACAAACACAGTAACGCCTGAAGGGATCTTCATTAAAAGTTAATCATCAATTTCTCCTTACATGCCTAAAAATCCCTGTAAATGTCATGATGATCCGTTCATAGTTTTTCAGTTATTTTGTTGACAGATAAACGGATGAACTCGACAAAAATATAAGCTCTTTGGAGGAAGTAATAATTCAACTCGAATAAATACGGTGCGCTTTTACAAAGTCCCACTCACATACGTTACCCAAAAAGTAATTTGGTAATCTATAGTGGATACCAATTGCTTTCTCCGGCACTTCATAGATTTTTAGCACAAATAAAACTGGTACTTCAGGAGTGTAAGTAATACGAATAATGATCACATTCATTTCGCAAACAAGAGCGTCATATGCGTACAATGTACTGTCCATTTAAGTATATTACAGTTTAGAATGTCAGTTTTGGGCATAGCATGTTAAAAAATTGAATTCTCGACCTGAGTGCTTTCCTAAGCACTGAGCCTCGTACATCTGTCAGTATGACTGACCATCCATAAATTGAGGTTTTGGGAAGCCGATGGTGAGCCCGGTCTCGACCCCAACAAAGATGGCGGAGACAAGCGAAATCGTGGCATGACGTAAATCGTTCGGCAAAATTACAATAAATCTGCTTTCTAAAAAAATTCATTTTGTAGAAGATCACACTAGCCTATTATACAGGCTTATTATAAACAAGCATATATAAATATAAAAGAATACAAATACTGATAGAAAAGCACGGAGAAAAATTACTAATACATAAACAGATACAGAAGTAAGCAAATGCAGAGACAAATGAATAACAAACTTGCAGCTCTGAAGCACAATTGTAGAAATTAAGAGCAAACTTCTACGGAACCTTGAGTAAATAATGCTATCATGCGACGCATGTTGCTCTCCAGGCGTGTTCGAATCACTCGAAACTTATCTGCAAATTCAGATCTGAGAGTTCAATCCACTACATCCGATCAAGCTTAGGATTTAAACGCAAGCCGAAGCACATGAGATGATTTTAAA
>LQNS02278148.1:4376580-4391830 GCA_001587735.2 Parhyale hawaiensis | reverse complement strand
ATGGCTGAGACAACAAATGAATGTGGCTGTAGCCAGGCCAAATGGCTGAGACAACAAATGAATGTGGCTGTAGTCAGGCCAAATGGCTGGGACAACAAATGAATGTGGCTGTAGTCAGGTCAAATGGCTGAGACAACAAATGAATGTGGCTGTAGTCAGGCCAAATGGCTGGGACAACAAATGAATGTGGCTGTAGCCAGACCAAATGGCTGAGACAACAAATGAATGTGGCTGTAGTCAGGCCAAATGGCTGAGACAACAAGTGAATGTGGCTGTAGCCAGGCCAAATGGCTGAGACAACAAATGAATGTGGCTGTAGCCAGGCCAAATGGCTGGGACAACAAATGAATGTGGCTGTAGTCAGGCCAAATGGCTGGGACAACAAATGAATGTGGCTGTAGCCAGGCCAAATGGTTGGATATACTTTATACTATAGGGCCCAGCCGTCAAAAATGAAGGCAAAAATTTTTTGATTTAGCTTTTTATCGTTCCGGTTCCCAGTATAGGTTTTGCTATATAATAGGTCTCATCCCTGCAGGCCTGATCTTCCATTAGTGAAACACAATTTTGCGATAGCAGAATATCCCCCCCCCCCTGCAAGATAAGGAGTGAATATCAGCTTGGTATTGATAAAGCGTTAAGTTTCACTGCACTAAGAAGAATAAACTTCAGTCAAAATAATTCACTGGAAATGCCCAGTGCTCACCGTATTGTGGATACCAACTGATTGTTGAACCTCCAGCATCGAATTTGGCTGCGATGTATATTCAATATAAAAAAGAAGATCTGCTCAGCGTGAAGATTCAACTACTTCGATATTATTCAGCAATGAAAGCGGGGATCCAGAGGCTAAGGATTCAGAGGCTGGGGAGCCAGAGGCCGGAGATCCAGAGCTATATATGTCACCGGTACTCCAAGCGCTGAAATTGTATGGTATCTCTACTTGTTTTTTAGTACATGAATTTTCTCTTATTAAACTCTTAACTCCGTGACGGAGAGACGGACCAACATTGGAGCAAGAGAGTAAGCAAGCAAGCAACCAACAACTGTGTTTTATTTTATGGTGGATTATACATAGTTCTATGGTATATTGTAAACCGATATATTTATGTTTCTGTCCCGTTTCTGTCACACTTTGCGAAACAGATAGATTCTGTAAATATTACACCAGACCAGGTTAGAAACAGTGGTCATCCTGTCACGCTTCGTTACTAATGAGAGATGGATGAAATAACTAGAGCACTCTGAGAGCGCATACCTCTGCCAAGCGAGGCAACGGTAGCAAAAAATTCAAATTGGCTCTGAAACCATGATTTTCTTTGTATCAACTCCAAAATCTAATTGTCTTTGCCTCTTGAAGGTAATGAAAGTTTATGCAATTTTCTTTAAGATCCGTTGATAACTTTTCGATTTATGCTGCTAACAAACATTATGACAAACATAAGTCAAACATACAAACGAAGCAACCGATGTGCACTAAAATTTTATCATTCATGTCTCTTAACATTACTAACAACACCAATAAATTTCGTAAGGATCTATTCCTTACATTTCAGTTATTGTGCTAACAAGCATAAAATAAAAAACTGTGACAAACAAGCAAACGAACGAACGAATCATTACAAAAATTTGAAAATTTACTCATTGATATATACCTAACAACTCATGTAAATTGCATGAAAATCTGTCCATAACTTTTTGAGCTCTGGCATTGAGAAAAATGAGGCAGACAAACAAAGAAACAAATGGATGGACGGATCTTTATCAAAAGTTATCACCAAACAATCACTGTAAATTTTGTTGAAATTGGTGCATAACTTTTTGAGTTATTTTAATGACAGACAGAAAGACAGAATCCATATATAAAAAACGCTTCGTGTATTTATTAATTTATTTCCTGTCCGCTTTGAAGGAAATAGATGGGCGAAAAATAAGCCAGGTTGCAGATTTTATGAATCGATTACGAGGTATGCAGAAGATGGCGACGGGCCGACGGCTGATCCTTTTCCCTTTACCAGAAGACACTTCTTCCTTGAATCACTTCTTGAACAAACACTATCTATGTAGCTTCTGGTGTCCTATTTTGTAACTTTTTTTATCTCGCGCCACGACTTATAAATTCGGCAGATGGTCAACGAAGCGCGCTGGAGGGGGTGATTTTTCACGGGCGGTAAACAACTGTTTCCTCTAGATTACTGTCTTTCACTTCTTCTTCTTCTACAGCAGTATTATTCGCGTTCAATTAAAAAGGAGGTCACTGAGGCAGATCTTGCTATTCTATGTATTTCTGCCCATTGCCATATGTGCTCATTCAGCTCCATACAACACATATCATCCCTCACACTGTCGTTCTCTGATTGTGCGAATTTTGTTTTATAGCCCAAAATTTCAGTGAAGCAGATATTAAATTTCGCAAGATCGTATCTTGGCTACCGAGCGCTGACATGCATACAAGCTGGCTGGAGTTACATTCAAGTTTATTGTAGTATTATTTTTTCTCCCTCTCAGTATTGAAGACGCACGCCTAATCAAGAAGGAAGATAGGGAACGTATACGTAGTAAGAGACTACTACAGTCTAAAGATCGAAAACGTTCAACAAATGCATGGAGAGAGATGAATCGCCTATGCGACATAGTCAAGAAAGACCTGAAGCAGAAAGGTTACAGAAGTGCATGAGCGCTTCTGATAAGCGTGAGCGGGAAAATGAGGAAACGACAAGTCAGAGAAAAAAAAGCCCTAAGGTTGAAAGCACGACAGAGGATCAATGAAGAAAATGAAGCAAGTCAGAGAAGACACTAGTAACAGAATAACAGACAAAGAGACAGACAGAGAGACAGACAAACCCGACGAAAACATAACCTTCTTGGGGAGGTAATAAACCAAGCTGCCGATGATGCCAACATTATATACAGTTAACTGAATGCGTTTTCTTGCTCCACCAACGCTGAATTTCGAGCTATAAAGATATCAACAATTCCTCACAGCACTCTTATCCAGCCTTTCTTATACTATTCTAGCCTCCAAACATCAACCGCTCTGGGATGACGCTTAAATCAACGGAAAAAAAATGTGAAATATCTTTCTGTTGACAAGAGAAACGCAGAGAATACGAGAATTTTGTTTCATCTTTTTTTTTCAACTTGATTTCTTCCTGTTGCGAAGCAGTTTTTGGCTTGAGTGGGGAGGAAAATCGGCTAATAGGTGATACCATGCCGTATCTGTGATACCGAACCGAAATTTACATGAGTGATGCTAAATGACGTTTGAGCGCTGAAACTGAACAATTTTTTTCGTGTCACTGAACGTAAGGAAAAATTACGCTTCTCAGTAGGCGTAGGCAGCTATGGGTTAAAGAAATTAGTAACGAAAATAATCAACATAAAAGTCTATTGAAAAATTCTTTGCCGTCATTTTTGTTGTTTGGGTATACAAAATATGAATGTGGCTTCAAGCGTGACCACAGGCAAGGGCACAAAACTGCATTCTTTTGTCTGTGTCCAGGACACCTGAGTAGACAACGAAAATTGTGTTAGGGTCAACTGCTCGGAGGACAGAAAATAAATTTTAACGTGGATGGAAGTCCAATCCAACCTATTCATATTATTCAGCAGTGAGTGGTTTAAGATAAAATAAATATTCAGATAACAACTGTCTCTTTACCTCAAGCTTACCTTTCCACTATTACCTTCTCCCTTCCCTGCCGCTACTTTCATTACGCCGACAGGGCCCTCCGTATCTTCGCTTTATCTATTACTGTAACCTCTACAGCCGGCGTCATTGGGCCAACGTTGGCTCGATTCCGATATCTGACCAGCAGTGAGACCCTATCTGGAATTTTATTGAGGTTTTCTATACAAAAGCGACCACGGCTGAGCATCATTAGGCAAAAGGAGGCATTGTGCTGCCTTCCATTAAACCAAACTGGAGAGTTTGGCGAAACAAAGCGAATACGACAAAGGGAACAAGTGTGCCCTTACAATAGTCGTGCTCCATGTGAAAGATTTATCTGCTGTGAAGGTAGGATGTGGTTATACAGAAACAGTAAAAAAGGATACAAATATGAAGGAATGGATCTCATTTTTTCGATAGTTTATAAGTAGGGAAGCAGGATACCGCCGTGCGGAGAAAGTTAAAAGATTATAATATCATTTTCTGAAATTTTAGATAGAGCCAGTTGAAAGATTTAACTGTTGTGAAGGGAAAGCACGGTTATGTGTCGATTGTGAAATATATAAGTTACTGCGATTAATTCCTGTACGCCAAGTAAAATATTGTCCCAATTCCGTCTTGCATTCCCGTGCGCTAAAGGGATATTACTGCCTTAGCGTGCTCGCGCAGCACAGAAATTGCAGGTTTGGTTCTGCACGAAGGCACTAATGCGGGTATATCCCGTGAGTGCACGGATAAGCGTGCTGGTCTTGGGGCAACGCTTTTCTCGGTAAACAGATTTCGATTTCAATTGTTGACTCATTTATTTATATATTAGATTTGGTAGGTTATGGTACTGTAACAATGTAATATCGATACAATAAGTGAGCTTTCTCGGACTCCTTTCTCGCCTCTACCATGGACAGCTCCAACGGAGAAACGTTTGTAATTCCAGGAACAAAAGTCGGCGTGATCCTAACCATATGCCACGACTGAACGAGTTCAAAATCAAGCCCGAATATTCTTCTTTGCGAGTGTAAACTTCTTCAGAATTAGCGCTGTACTCCCAGACCGCAAACTTCCGCCAAGTAAAGCTATGATATAAGACAGAATGATAGACGGACAAACAAACGAACAGACGGTTTATCTCCGAAACGCAATCACCTGTTTCATGTGACGCACTTAGTAGTTCCTGTAAATTTCAATAAGATTCGTCCATAACTTTTTTTGAGTTATGTTGCTAACAATCCAAGAAACAAAGAGGCAGGAATACTTTGACATAAATCTTTGCAGACTTTTCTATTGGTACTCGACATACCGTACACGCGACTGTAAAGGCTGAGATATTATTTATTTATTTATTTATTTTTGAACAAAGCCACAATGTGCAACCTAAATCAGCCCAAATCAGGTGGGTATAATCGGGAGGGCTGTAAAGACCGTTTCGCATACTGTGCTCTCGTAAGCAACGGCCCTGATAATGTTAAAACTTACATTTTTTTCTCTGCTTTCTCAGTTTCGGGAATGTTCAACACTCTCATTAGGCCAATTTTACGTTTAGGGGACATTTTTCACAAGCCTCCTTCCCCAGCCAATGTATCAACATGTCACTCGTACTGGCCTCTCCGAGCCAATTACCAACACCTCAGCTCAGTTTACTTCTCTACCTGGGAGTCGGACGACTTGTCGGAGTCTCTCACCGTAAATATTATTAGCCCTGTTAGGTGTCAGTGGCCTAACTGAGGTTCAAGGAATAATGCGAGGAGGTATGAAATATTTTAAGCTTCGCTGTATGAGAAGCGTCGATGCGTTGTCAAATCTAGGATTTTTTTTTTTGTAAGTACGGCCTTGGGAAAGATTAGTGCTAAATTTTGAGGTTCTAAAAGAAGCCAAAAAATAATCATGAAGATACCTTATTCTTTTCCGTTTCTCTGATACTTAAAACTTTTCATACACTCCTCGTATGCGAGCCTAAAAGCTAGGTCAGTGCGAACTTATTCTAATTTAGCCCAAGCAATTCTCAGGTAGGCCAACCTAACTTGACCTAACCTAAATTAACCCAACCTAAATTAACCTAACCTAAAAAATTTAAATAAATAAATAAATAAATAGACTTATATGTTCATAAACAGACAGACTTTGTGAATTATCATGGGGCGCTGATGCTCGGATACTGCAATGAGTTGGTCAAATCCGCAATACGTAATTAGCGGTCTGCTGTACTTTGAGATACTTATTGAATACCTGGTGTAGCAGTTCCACTGCGACCCCCAATGTCCAAACACTAATATTTTGCTTAGTTTTCTGATTTCAGTACGCTAGATGCTTTCTTCATATAATGATATTTTGTGGTAAAACATTTACTCGAATTAAAATAATAAGAATACAAGTCATGCTGAATCATAACTTATGTTGCTTGCAAAAAAGCTCATAGTTACAAATATCACATGATATCCTGTGTTTATTTCTATAATCAACAGGAATAAACTAAATATTATTGGAAAAGCCCTCTGCCAAGCTCAGTAATAATTTGGACAAAAACTTAAGATTGGTCCTGAAAGCAAAATGTCTGCTTTATTATCACCAAAGCTTGGTTGTTTGAGTCGCTTGCCTTTCCTGACAGTTCCTGTTATTTCTTTGCAGATTTGTGTGTAAATTTTCAAGTCAAGTTACTTACATACTTTAAAACAAGCATGGAGAAAAATAGACAAACGGGCATACCGATCATCACAGAAACTTGTTCATTTAGTTTTCTTAACATTCGTAGCACTTCATGAAAATTTCATGAAGATTTTTCGACACTGTTTGAGTTATTTAGTGACAGACAAACTGGCCCACGGGCTAAAGAAATCTTTGGAGGAGGTAGCTCTATGGAAATACCTTTAGGCATGCATATGTACAGACGCAATGGAGGGTGTTTTTTCTGTGAATTTCAGAAAATGTGTTCACCTCAAACTAAGGGCATTTTATATATCATTTGTTCAGTTTCCGCCTAATGCTCTGCAATAATTAATTTAAATTCACTGCCGTACGCAGCTGCCGGGCCTCAACATCTTCAGTCAACCGCAAATTTCCGGTAAACAAAAGCATAAAAGCGCGAGTAATTTAATTGTGCTGTGGTACTTGGGCTCGTATTTCCTTTCGATTATATAGAAATTCCAATTGCGGGACGTAATTGGAGCCATAAAAGCATTAGAATTCCTTGTATGCAATTGAAATGCTTTGAACGCTTTTCGCTTTTCTGCCTGTGCACAACTAACTAATTAACGAACAAAATTATCATGGGTAAGATTTATATATTTGAGAAAAATATGCTTGCAATTGCCACAGTTACATCATCCTTATATAAAAATACGCTTCGTGTATTTAACTAGTTATTTTGTGTCCGCTTTGAAGGAAATGGGCGAAAAATAAGCCAGGTTGCAGATTTTCTAAATCGATGACCAGGTTGCAGAAGGTGGCGACGGCTGATCCGTATCCCTTTACCTGAAGACACTTCATGCTTGAAACACTTTTTGAAATCGGAACACTCCCCTTTCTAGCGGAGGTATAAATTCGACAGCTGGTGAACGAAGCGCTCTGGAGTGAGTGATTTTTCACAGGCAGTAGACAACTATTTCTTCTAGCTTACTGTCGTTCACTTCTTCTTCTTCGACAGTAGTATTATTACCGTTCAAAGGGAGGCCGCTGAAGGAGATCTTACTATTTTATGTATTTCTGTCTATTGCCATCAGCTCCTTCAGCTCCATACCACGCATATCATCCCTCACACTGTCCTCCTCTGAAAGTGTGAATTTTGTTTCATTGCCCAAAATTTTCAAATTTAAGTAAAGTTGATATTTAGGTTCGCAAGACCATATCATGTGTTCGGAGCTCGGACATGCATACAAGTTGGCTGGAGTTACATTCAAGTTTATATTAGTATTTTATTCAAGATGTTTTTCTGCCTCTCACTATTGAAAACGCACGCCTAATCAAGAAGGAAGATAGGGAACGTATACGTAGTACGAGACTATTACAGTTTCAAGGTTGAAGACGTTCTACGAGTGCATGGAGAGAGATGAATCGTCTATACGACACAGTCAAGAAAGACTTGCAGCAGAAAGGCTTCATGAGAGCTGCTGATAAGCGTGAGCGGGAAAACGAGGAAACGACAAGTCAGAGAAAAAAGCCCTGAAGTTGAGAGCACGACAAAGGATCAACGAAGAAAATGAAGCAAGTCAGAGGAGAGAAGATTCTGCAACGGCTTTTATTAATAAAAAATATCGATTATTGCGTGAATTTTTTTCATGCGCGAGTCCACGAGTATTTTAATAATTACAGTTAATTAAAATAATTTTAAACAGATATGATTACATCTGTATTTTTTATAAATTTCGGCCTGGCTGTGAACAATCAATGAAGTGCTGTTGATTCATTTTTTATTTAATATATTTGGCTTTAATAGGTAGCCAGCCCATTGTGTCTCTGTTCTGGTGCTTGCTTTGCTAGAGGCGGCTACTCAACCTAGCATCGATTCCAAATCAAGAACACGAAGCGGCAAGGTAACATTTTTATAATACTTAGAGGCCACCGTATCGAAGTGAAAGCGAGGACGTCTAGTTAACAGTACAGTATGTAAGTCCGTAATGTCTGTTCAGCGCTCAGTCAATGATGCGTCTCGGGGGCCTAGGCTCCAGGCCGTATTATGCCGAGGTTACACTATACATTACCACGAACAATGTAATGTGAGGATGCACAGCTCGCATGTCCTTGACGCTACTGTATCTGTGCTGCCGAGTTGAAATATAATATGTCAGGCTGACTAGGGAATTGTTCATTCTCGCATTCAGTTGTGCCTGCGGATGCATCTGTGGCCTCGGCAATACACTGACAAAGTTCGCCAAGCGAAGGAATATCAATGGAAAATAATGTTTTTTTGAACACAGCACTTGCGCAAGCGAACAAAGTTAGTACAGAAGGGAAGCAGGTCCCCCTACACATCCCAATGTAATTACACGAGTTGGCAATGTTGGGAGAATGTTCAGAATGCACTCCTACGCGTTTTTTACCACAATGGCACCCTGGACAGTTAGGGAAACATTTCTCTGTGGTTCTTTTCCCCGTGTAACAGGGCCTTCATTGGCTGTCAGAATCTTGTCATTTGAGCTTGAGCTACGCTGTACGCTATGGGTTTACGTGAGGAGTCTAGTTCTTGTTGTTGGTGATGTTTTGCCGGCGTTGGAGGTTATGTTTTGCCGGCGTTTTATGTTTGTCTGATAACATAAAACAAAAAGTTGTCGACGTATCTTTATGAAATTTACAGAACTGTTAAGACCGGTATTCCCTCTTAACGACTTTCGCTGGCCCTAACAGCCTAGAGCCAACTAGCTACTCCGGGTGCGTAGTCGTGGCCGTAACTTCAACAGGACGTCTATGAACATCGTATTCTAATTCTTAAAGTATCAATTTTTTGAGGATTTAAACTGCTTATCATTATTAGCGATCGTTGAAAGTTCACCAATGGTTCATGTTATAGTGTAAAAGTTGCAGCAGTGGCTTTGATTTTCCATAATTTTTTATAGAATTATAGTTTGGGCAAGCTGCAGCCGTACCGGGCAACGTAAAAGGATAACTTAGTTGGCTCTAGGCTGCAAGCGCTAAAGTTAATAAATGGCACAAAGCTTTAGGAATGCCCCGAGGAACAGATGATTATAATTATTTTGGGACTGGTCCGTTTGTCCGTTTGTCTACCAGTCTGTCTGCTGCCTGGCACCAACGTAAATTAATATGCAGTGTTGAACGGATTTAGAAAAATGTAGGTATAATTTTACATTACCTCACATTTTTTTCTTTCTTTTGTTGCGCTTGCTTTTAGTACGTTGATTGGGTCAATTTAAGACAATTCAAATGAATACCATTTTCGTCGCATATGCTTAGTTTTCGAGATAAATATAACTTAGAAGTTCCCATTGTTTTTCTATAGGAGAAAGTACCAGGCGACCCCGTACAAGCAAAATTAGGATTAGGTTAGGTAGGTTAGGAGAGGTTGGGTTAGGTTAGGGTAAGTTATGTTAGGTAAGGTTAGGAGAGGTTGGGTTAGGTTAGGGTAAGTTATGCTCGGTAAGGATAGGTGACACTGGCTATTTTCTCCCATAGAAAAACAATGGGAACTTACCTCAAAGTCATAAAGCTCGAAAACTAAGGATTTGCGACGGAAACGTTATGCGTGTAAACCCCAATTAACATATTACTATCAAGAACAACAAAACAAGCGAAAAAAATATGCGAGTTAAGGTAAAAATTTACTGAAATGTATAAGAGCTGTGGGCCGTTGGAGATGTGTCGAGGAACAGATTATGAAATTCTAGAGCCCGCTGCAGACAACAGTCTTATGTCCTGTATTTTCACTTCACCGCGTTCGAATCCGTTGCTGGGTCTGTGTAAACAACAAAAAAGAGCACTGCTTTTTCAAACAACATTCGCTAAAAGTTTAGAAAAGACACAAGACGCTGCACTTGTGACGCGGGCTAAGCCAGAGAATACGACGGTAAACATTTTATCGAAACTTTTGGTAGTCACGCAGCCGTGTTTGCAAGGACATCACGGAATATTCGAACGCGATGAAGTGAAAACTCAGGACAAAGACTATCGTCTGCACCTATTTTAATCATGACATGGAAAAAACTACGCATTCTGGACTATTTTAGCATTTTCGTTATCATTGCGTTGCTTGACTGATGTTTGTTATATCTTAGTGCAGCGTTAATTTTTTTTTTTTTTTATAGCTCGAAATATACAATAGCTCGAAAAAATCCCAGCGTTCAGTTGCACAAATTCATACAGTACTTCCGCTCATTTTGTATTAAAAGGCTGTAAACAGGGAAAAAAGTTAAGATTATTTTATAAAGATTTAATCCGTTTTGAATGGTTGATATGTATTAAATAATATCAAATATAGCTATAATATTTCTGGTTTTTGGTTGAAACAGAAGCATCATAGAGCAAATATTTCAGTTCCTGCTACCATATATCAAAGAAAATGAATTCGAACCATTTTCTCTTATTTCTTGGGGTAACTATATTAAACATTAGGCTATACATATACGTATATACATCAAGCCTAAATACTTTTCCTACGCATAATTTTCAATACTGTACACGGTAAATATTGTACAATATTGCTACATTAAACATCTTCATACCTGTTGATTGGTTATTGCATGACTGTGTTATGCAAAAATTTTAATAACTTTCAGCTTGATACAATTTTTAAATGTCAAAGACCTATTAACACTCTACGGAAATTTCTACTCAGAGTTAAGTATCTCTAAAATGTATGGGGTGGGAAGTAACATAAAATTTGTTAGACGCCACTTTACACGAGTTGAATCCAAGAATCCATTTTTGCAAATCAGTATTATCCACGTTTAAGGAAAATTCAGGTTTTCTTTTGATCAAGCACAAGACTATTTTTACCGATATTTTGATGCGCATCAACAGGAATCGTTATATTTTCTTCAAACAATACTTCATAGGGCATATTGTTACTTTATTTCTGGGTAAATTTCACTAGAAAATATATAATAACATAGCACTAGAGTCCTGTACTCAGGGCCATTAACACAACAGGGTGCGACAACACCGGGACATGCACAAAGCTTTCAGTCCGGACTGGAGCAGTTAATGATTGCCGCTCAGGCATAGCGAGTTTGACACCTGTGCACCCGGGCGCACTATCCATATCGGAGCGTGCAAGCGCTGGGGCGCAAACTTTTTGAAAGAGGCGCACCAAAGTGAGACGCCGCTCCATTTGTTTACAGATCTCGATTCTAAGACGAAACAACAACATTTGCCCATTTCTAGAGCTCGTAAACTTATGCCTCACGATTTTGGACTTTGGGATTTTGGAAATAAAAATTATTGAAACCTTGGGATGCTCAGAAACTACTGTCTACCTGCAAGTACGTTTTTATACTTTATAGTGCAAAATATAGTTAATAAGCAAATATTAATAACTTTTTTAAACAAACATCTATCGTATCGAATGTTTCATGTATAGCATATTCCTATAATCTATTTCGAAATGTAACATCGTTTTGCATGTTTTTACCCTTTTTCAAAGTTGTTTTAGCTATTTGAAACTGTTTTTGCTGTAGGTGCCTTAAAATAATTAACGACGCATCAATATTTTTTGCGCCCCAGAAATAGATCGCCACTGGCGCATGGGCGCAATATGGCGCCTGGTGTAATGGGAGTGGGAATTTAGGGCGCATTAGCGCTGTTGTAGCGCTGGGAATGTTGAGGCGCAGTGGTACTGTTGCACTGGGAAAAGAAAACCGGCTAGCCACTGCTGTAGTCCTGACTTTCAGCGAATTGTGACAAGAAAGGACACATTTTTAAACAAACATTTATTTAATGTGAACACGGGAAAATAAAATTCGAGTTTTAAATAGTAAAAGTTCACTTTTCTTTGCCTTTACTTTACGCAGCCAAGAGTTTAATAGAAGAAAATTCATGTAGTGAAAAACAAGTTGAGATACCATACAATTTCAGCGCTTGGAGTACCGATGACAAATATAGCTCTGGATCTCGCGGCCTCTGGATCCAGGGCTCTGGATTCCCAGCCACTTGATCCTTAGCCTCTGGATCCTCGCTTCTATTGCTGAATGACATCATAGTAGTTGAATCTTCACGCTGAGCAGACGCCTTTTAATATTGAATTTATACTGCAGCCACGTTTCGACGCTGGAGGTTCAACAATCAGTTGGTATCCACTTTACCATGCAAATCTATCGATAACATGGAAAGAGTCCAACGCAGAGCAACGAAATTGATACCTCAGCTGAAAAGCACGTATTTTGCGCGTCGTGTAAAAGAACTGGTCTGGTCTCTCTCGAGCAAAGACGACTCAGGGGGCAACTAATAGAAATATTCAAGTACTTGAATGGCTTCAACGACGTACCTATAACGGGTCTCTTTGAAAGAGACCTTAGTGATCGCTTGCGAAGCAACGGTCAAAAACTCAAGCATAAAGCTCGAAGAACAACTTTAAGTCAGCAGTTCTTTCCCTATTCCATAGTCAGCATTTGGAATAGACTCCCTTCCGATGTTTCTGGTGCGGAGTCGGTCAACTCGTTTAAAAATCGTCTTGACATACATTGGGAGAGACATCCTCCACAGCTAAGAACTCCTCCTTCACGTGTCGCAAGTACTTAACGGCTAAAGCCTCCAAGACCCTCTTAAGCTAACTTCTTTTCACTTTCGCTCCACCTATATTTTTAAGCTCAGCGGCTATCGATCATGCTTGCATTTATGATCATCTCTTTGGCTGTGATTCTTCTCCCTCTCCCTCTTTTTTCTTTCGTCTTCCATTCTATCTCCTCTTGTTTCCCCAACCCTTTGCATCCTACTAACACAATGGCATTAGCTCATAGAGGGCCGGGGCGTAAGTTCCGGTGTCTCTTTGGGAATGGACCTCATGGTTCGTCTACTGCCGCCTCTCTAATCTAATCAAATACGGTGAGCCCTAGGCCTTTCCAGGGAATTATTTTGACGGAATTATAGTTTTTTGTGAAACTTAACTCTTGATCCATTCCAAGCTGAAATTCACTCCTAATCTTGCAGGGGGATATTTTGCTATCGCAAAACTCATGGTTGTACAGCTTTGCGTTTCACTAATGGAAGATCAGGCCTGCAGCGATAAGACCTATAATACAGCAAAACTTATGCTGGCAACCGAAACAATAGAAAGCTCCATTACAAACTTTTTCCCGTAATTTTTGACGGCTGGCCCTCTAGTAATGATAATAAAGTTCTCCTTACAACTATTTTATAATACTAAATGCGACAAATTCCGCGTCCTAGCGGCGCACGAGCCTGTGGTGAAACACAGAAATAGTTCGGCGCGATATAGGCAGTGTGCCACTGAAGCGCTGGTAAAATTTCTACTACGACTGCCCTTATAATTTGCTGTTCAATTCTGGTCACCACATCTGTGCAAAGATATCGATAACCTGGATAAAATCCAACGCAGAGCTACGAAATCGATACCTCAGTTGCGAAACAAGCCATACGAATGTCGCCTACAAGAACTGGTCAAGATTTCTCTCGAGCTAAGACGACTCAGGGGGCAACTAATAGAAACATTCAAGCATTTGACTGGCTTGTACTATGTACCTACAGCGGGGCTTTTTGAAACAGGCCCCAATGATCGCCTGCGAATTATATCCAATAGCTCAAGCATAAAGCCCGAAGATAGACCTATGGCCAGCAGTTCTTTCCGTACTTCATAGTGAACATTCGGAATAGACTACCGTTCGACGTTGTCGGTGCAAAGACAGTCAATTCGTTTAAAAATCGTCTTAGGCAATGGGAAAGACATGCTCCACAACTAAGAACACGTCCTTCAGGAGTCACAAACTCTTTAGCACCGCAGATCAGCGGCTATAAACTGCACTTGCCTACAGTACATGCATGGTCCCCTCATGGCTGAGATTTTTTTTTTCTCTTTTCCTCTGTCAGTTACATGAAGCTAACATAGCTCATAGAGGGTCTCTGAGGGAATGAGCCTGTTGGGCCGTCTATTACCGCCTATCTAATTTAATCGTCATAACTGACAGTAGGGTAAATCAATTTCATTTGATTCTTCATTCTCATCTTGTGCTCATGAGAAACTGGCTAGTTAGTTGACAGAATTAGGTGCAACTAAATCACTGAGGGCTAGTGAAGTTATAGCCGGCTCGACCGGAAATATGTAGCCAGTAGCTACATCTTATGCCGACGCAACACGCGCAGTTGCACGTACAACTGGTTGTGAAGATATGCAGCTACCACAACGTCACAATGCATATAATAACAACAACAATAATAATAAACTTTATTTTTAGGTAATCATGGAAACATTACAAGAAACTAATTGGAACGTTACATGGTACACAAAAGAACGTATCTTATTTCTAGGTAACAAACAAAGAACATGTCGCAGTGGACTTACATTCTAGGCATAATTACCCCCATTGCTTGGCCCTCGCGCTGCCTGCCATCATATAGGCCTATATATATTAGATCGGTATTGTAACCAGGACCATTACGGATGACTTTTATTAACGAATTGTTGGAGTTTCTAATCCTTATCTTTAGGCTTATGACGCATTTTTTGGTATTGACTTTGAAACAATATACATTTGAGTAAATATAAGAGTCACTCTGTTAGACCTTGACACATACATTGATCTGCGGAATATGTTATTTTAAGCAACACGCAAGAACTACAGTAGATGGATTTCTTTTTAAAGTTACTCTGTCTAGAGGGCCTTGGCCCAGCACGGTAAAAAGAAACTCAAAACAATAAATACCACCGTGTCTTAGGCGTAGCTAAGATACGTCACACCAAATGAATTTTTCTCGTATTCAGTTCAAAATGTCGACTTTTGAAGCTCGGCACCTGCGATTTAACTTCAGAGGAAAATTAATTTGAAATTCTGGCTGGAGTCTGATCCAGATCCATTTGTTCGGGTGAGGTATACTCGGCGGACTGGTGCTCTTCATGAGTTTGCCTTGGAACCGTTACGATGCCGTACGGGCCAGTATTCCCGTTCGTTTTTTCCATCGTGTGTGGAT
>LQNS02278148.1:4348642-4367637 GCA_001587735.2 Parhyale hawaiensis | reverse complement strand
CGTGGCGTACCGTATACCACCCTAGTTCCACCGTGTGCGTACCGTATACCACCCTAGTTCCTCCGTGGCGTACCGTATACCACCCTAGTTCCACCGTGTGCGTACCGTATACCACCCTAGTTCCACCGTGTGCATACCGTATACCACCCTAGTTCCACCGTGTGCGTACCGTATACCACCCTAGTTCCTCCGTGGTGTACCGTATACCACCCTAGTTCCACCGTGTGCATACCGTATACCACCCTAGTTCCTCCGTGGCGTACCGTATACCACCCTAGTTCCACCGTGTGCGTACCGTATACCACCCTAGTTCCACCGTGTGCGTACCGTATACCACCCTAGTTCCACCGTGTGCATACCGTATACCACCCTAGTTCCTCCGTGGCGTACCGTATACCACCCTAGTTCCTCCGTGTGCGTACCGTATACCACCCTAGTTCCGCCGTGTGCGTACCGTATACCACCCTAGTTCCACCGTGTGCGTACCGTATACCACCCTAGTTCCACCGTGTGCGTACCGTTTGCCACCCTAGTTCCACCGTGTGCGTACCGTATACCACCTTAGTTCCACCGTGTGCGTATCGTATCCCACCCTAGTTCCTCCGTGTGCGTACCGTATACCACCCTAGTTCCACCGTGTGCGTATCGTATGCCACCCCAGTTCCACAGTGTGCGTACCGTATGCCACCCTAGTTCCTCCGTGTGCGTACCATATACCACCCTAGTTTCACCGTGTGCGTATCGTATGCCACCCTAGTTCCACCGTGTGCGTACCGTATACCACCCTAGTTCTTCTGTGTGCGTACCGTATACCACCCTATTTCCACCGTGTGCGTACCGTATACCACCCTAGTTCCACCGTGTGCGTATCGTATGCCACCCTAGTTCCACCGTGTGCGTACCGTATACCACCCTAGTTCCCCCGTGTGCGTATCGTATACCACCCTAGTTCCATCGTGTGCGTACCGTATACCACCCTAGTTCCTCCGTCTGCGTACCGTATACCACCCTAGTTCCACCGTGTGCGTACCGTATACCACCCTAGTTCCACCGTGTGCGTATCGTATGCCACCCTAGTTCCACTGTGTGCGTACCGTATGCCACCCTAGTTCCACCGTGTGCGTACCGTTTGCCACCCTAGCTCCACCGTGTGCGTACCGAATACCACCCTAGTTCCTCCGTGTGCGTACCGTATACCACCCTAGTTCCACCGTGTGCGTACCGTATACCACCCTAGTTCCACCGTGTGCGTACCGTATGCCACCTTAGTTCCACCGTGTGCGTACCGTATGCCACCCTAGTTCCACCGTGTGCGTACCGTATACCACCCTAGTTTCTCCGAAAACTCTTTAATTTGGTACTCTCCTTTTGTTTACTAGTGTTGACACTGTCACTACGTGTAGCTCAACTCACTAGAAACTGGTTCCAACAAGTTCTTCGACAGTGGAATTCTTAACCCAGGCGAAGTCGCAGTCACACCGCCAGTGGTTGTGGTGGAGTTCCAGAAATTTGACGTCGCTCCAGTTGAGAAGCTTTTCAGGAAGTCTTTCCAGCATTGTGTATGAAAGTGTGAAGTCTTGAACAGGCGCTTTCACGTAGACGCCCTCTTGCTCCGATGAGAAAGCCTGAAATCGCATAAGAAGTATTATTTCTTATATCATAACCAAAATCATCTAATGAAGCATGAAATCTTTTAGCTGCGTAGAAATACTGTTGGAATTTTGAATTCTCCCCTGTGAATCTCATTATCGTGAATAGAGCCTGCTATCATTCTTATCTAAATAACCTCGTCCCAGGAGGTTACGTTGTTGTCGGGGTCTGTTACAAACATAATTCAAAAGTAATGAAAAAGCCTACATTTCGTATAGACTCAAGCCTATTCCAGATCAGTCCAGCCTCTAGGAGGGGTGTCTATGTACAAATTTCCTACACGGCTCTACCATGTATATTACAATTCCATAGGATGACATTAAAAAAAGTTCGGTAGAACTTTCGCAATTGGTACATTTTTGAGGGGGGCATAGGGGCAGAAATTATCAATTGTGGACTGATTATTCGGCAATTTGCTCAAAATATGTATTTTTGAAAAAAAACATAATATGTTACATACAACTTTTTTGATTTAGGCCTTAGTTTTTGAGATAATTGGGTTTACATAAAATATTTTTATATATTTTGGAAATTTTAAACGAATAGAGCTCAATGAATTTTCATGCCAGAATATAAACAATGACAGTTTTAGAATCCTTGGAACATTCCTAACAAAACTGTTGAGCTATATTCTTCATTTGCTCCCATGATAATTTCTTTATCACAGCTGAATTCTCCTTGTTTTATTCTGTTGCGATCGCTAACTAAACTAGAACACTCCAAGAGCGCATACCTCCTCCAAGCGAGGCAACGGTAACGAAAAATTCAATTTAGCTTTGAAGCCATGTTTTTCTTTGTATCAACTCCAAAATCTAATCATTAATGCCCATTGATAGTATTAACAGTGTGTGCTATTTTTGTGACGATCCGTTCACAACTTTTTGAGTTATGCTGCTAACAAACATTATGACAAACATGAGTCAAACATGCAAACGAACAAACCGATCTGTACCAAAATTTTTTCAATTATGTCTTTAATCATTACTAACAAGTCCTATAAATTTCATAGAGGTCTATTCATAATTTTCTGAGTTATTGTGCTAATAAGCATAAAATTAAAAACAGTGACAAACGAACGAACGAACAAACGGATCATTACCAAAATTTGGTCATTTACTTTTTGTTATATACCCAACAATTCATATAAATTTCATTAAAATCCATGCATAACGTTTTGAGTTATGACATTGAGAAAAATGAGGCAGACAAACAAACAAACGGATGGACATATCTTCACCAAAAGTTAATCATCTGTTTCTCCTAACATTCCCTACAATCCCTGTTTATATGTAAAATATACATAAATATTTTATAAAAACCCCATTATCTCAAAAAATAAGGCCTAAATAAAAAAATTGCTCCTATGTGCTTGGAGAGACCAGACATTACAATAAAAAACTTGTTTGGTTCGTTTACTGTGGATTTCGCAGAGGCCATTATAAGTAATTTTACACATGTCACTTGAACATTTGCCATTGATAGTCTACAGAAGGAGTACTGATACGACGGTGGTGCGTTGGGCGCAGTTATCAAACGAACTTTTCGTTTACAATGTCACAGCTTAGACAATTTGTAGTCGACCGCAGCCGAATACTCTTCTTTAAGCCGTAGAGGAGATTCATCTGCTGCTCGAACTAATGAATGTGCGTTTCGTAGTTGGAGTGAAGGGTGATGGTACAACTTTACCACCTTTATTACTCTGTAATTTATTCAGATCGCGTACTAGACCTTACTGACACAGAAGACTTCCAAACCAAATTAGTAATAAAGTATCATTGACATTGGTATCATGAAGCTAAATAGAAATAAAGATCCTTCCGCTGTATGTATATACTGTATTTAACACCACTTGAGAAATAAACCGTATTTTTTTTAGCTGGTATTCGATTAAGATTACCCCAAGCAATGCTTTTCCAATTAACTCTTCCTAAATGCTCCTTACCAACTGGGAAATAAACTGGATGCGGGGCAGGTATTGGATGACAACTGTTCGCAGTTCGTTCAGTTCGTTGAAAGCAAAATCTTCAATATCGCGTAGGTAGATGAGCTGCTGTAGATATAGCTCATGTAGATGTTTGAGGCCGTAGATAGAGTATGACGGTAGACGCTGAAATACACGGAAAGGGAATTAGAGAATGATAAAGAACTTTGTTTAGCTTACGTCAAAATACACGTTTTATATGGTAGAATTATAGTATTTAGCATAGAAATTACTGGTTGACTTATATTGTATTTATTGTAATCTGTCCTTTACATCACTGTTTTTTTATTGCAGTTCTAAATTCAAGTAAGTTTCAATAAAGGCCAGCGTTCGAATAAGTTTGGATGAATAGGAAGCACATTAAGATTAACATTAGTACGAAAAGTGAACAATAACTGTTCCAGGTACGCAAACGTCTCGGAAGCACAGTGATTGGGTTGAGTAAAAGGAGGATGGAGATCGAGCGAACGTAGCTTACGTAGACACGACGCGATTGTACATATGCCCGCTGAGTGGATCAGTTGAAAAAAAGACTTGAATGGTATTCCACAATCGGAAAGTTCTTGGCAGTAAATGGTTATTATAAGGAGCTTTGTCCTCTAGGTATCGGAAACTGCGTGAGTCTGTGTATTCGCATCTGTCTGCCCGGGCTAGCTTGTTGCTAGCGAACATCGAAGTGAGGGTTCAGGTTTCGGTGGGCTGTGAGTGTCTGGACGCACTCTTTTCTTCTATGTACTTTTAATAAATGGGACTGGAATACAAGACGGTCTCTGTAAAGCTTATTCGATTCCTCTAAATTAAATTCCTACCTTATATATATATATATGTTATGCGCAATCGCGCTGCGCAAACGATCAATCGTTCGTTCAAATACCTAACCTAACCTTACCTTACCTAGCCTAACCCAACCCAACCTTACCTAACCCAACCTAACCTAATCTAACCTAACCCTATCTCACCATTGACTAAAATTGACGGTGCTCGAAATTTCAAAATGAAAAAAAAAACAGGCCCTGCCTCCCCTAACCTACCCGATATACTCAGAAATAGGCGGAAAGTTGAAGAAAGACATTGATTAGGTTAGGTTAGGCGTTTGAACGATCGATCGATCGCGCAAGCCCGATCGATCGCGCAAATCCATCGATCGCGCACAACATATATATTATGATAACTTTAATTAAGAACGCAATACCGCCATAAATACGCCTACAAGTACAAAGTAAAGAACATTATTACACTAGCTATGGGCACAGTCCCACAGAGAGGAGACCGCTCCCTAGGAAACTACATGAATATATGTGTTAATTTAAATTAAATGAAACACCGACTAAGAAGTTGTATTTACACTTTCAGTTGTTCATGTTCTAGGTTTTGATCTTATGGTGGAACATACGCAGCACTTTGATGTGAAATATCAAGAAAGGTCGGTACGGCAAGTGCCGGTTCCGCAATACGTACTTAAGGCTGTCACAGAAAAGTAGATAATCACCTCCACAACAACGACAAAAAGCACACACATAAAGCTATGACGGTAACACAGCTTACGGATATAGTCCACCGTAGAGACCGTTACTAAATCGAATTTGCTGTTTTGGAGTTATCATCGACTTCTCAATCGCTAAAGGCATGTTGCCACAACCCTAGACTAGTAATGCAGTGCCGTCGCCAAGCTACAAAGAAATTAACGCAGAAACTGATGCTAGAAGTCCAACTAAGGTCGTAATTTTCCTCAGTATACCTCCTGTGGATCAGACTCGTCATCCACACAAGCAAAAAATTCGCTTTCAAAGTCAGAATAAATTCCTTTAGCACCACAAAAATGAAAACATGTAAACAAACAAATGACTGTATTATGCAACGGACATTATCGTAGCGTTTGATGAAAGGAGACGAGCTATTTACTTTTCTAGAGCTTTCTCTGACCTAGAGCCCTATGCTATACGGCTGGCGGCGGCGCTGTTTTCTCTTCAGCTAATTACAATTATGAGATAAGTAATTAGGCCGGCGGGACTTCGGGGCAGACAGTTCCTTTCACTATCTTTTAGAATCACAATACCTTTTAAGGGGACCGTCTGGGCAGAATCCCAAAATCATTCATTTTGGTTCTTTCAATTATTTATTTTGTTTGATCAATTGAAACTTGTTTTATATGATGTAACAGACACTTTCGTATAGAAAAATGTCGGTATTATCGAAAAAATTGTCAACTTTTTTAAATTTGATCTTCTACGCAGAAGCCTTCATTTTTCGTTCAATATGAATGAATAATGAATTATGGCACAAATATGCTATTGACGATTGTCAACAATCGCATGGATTTAGATTTCTGAATTTACTTTTAGTTTTCAAATTAACATACATATATATATATATTGTCATTTTTTAAACCAATTTTTTCAACTTTTCAACAATTTTTTTAATGAATCCAAAGAAATCTATTTTCCTTTGATATAAAAAATCATGTCATCTGGTGCAATATTTACAAAGTGGCGTTCAACTGAAGATCAATAACTTAGTCTTGAGATATTCACTCAAACGCATGCGCTAATAAAATATACTTGGTACGTAAGATAGCAATCAAATTTTCAGTTGTTATTGACATTACTTTGCCTTCCGTCAAGTCATGCGATATATATATTGAGCAAATTTCATTCAAATCGGTTCATGAATAAAAGCATAAATTTGAACCCTCCGGTTGAATTTTTTTTTTTGTGAAATTGGAGAACACGACTGAAATGAAAACTATTTATTTACGTACCGATTTGGATAAAACTTGGCACAGATATGTAAATCCAAATAAGAATGTGGGTTGTACTCATCTAATTTTTTCAATTTTTGGCATAGAAAACGAGTTATTCAAAGAAAACAGTTTTCCCTCCAAAACCCCGTTTTCTTCGAATAACTCGTTTTCTATGGCGAAAATAGGAAAAAAGTTTATGAGTGAAAAGCTTTTCTTTTTCAATTTTACAAAGTGTACCAAGTTTCATTCAAATCGGAAGAAATGAAAAATCAAATTTGAACCCTAGGGCTGGAATATTTATATTCAAAAAGGCTGAGAGAAAATTATTATTTATGTACCGATTTGAATGAAACTCGGTACACACATGTAAAATTGAAAAAGAAGAGCTTTTTACTCATAAACTTCTTCCCATTTTCGCCATAGAAAACGAGTTATTCGAAGAAAACGGCTTTTCGTTTGCCTTGAATAAATCGTTTTCTATGGCGAAAATTTTAAAAAGTACAGTGGGAAAACTTACAAAATTTTCCAATTTCACATGTTTCTGCCAAGTTTCATAAACATCGGCTGAATAATAAAACGTTTTTGTAGTAATAACTCAAGTGCTACAAAGAACTCACCCCTCCCCCAGCCCCCTAGTCTCCGACTTAGGGTTACACTGGCAGCCTAAATTTTTTTTTCTGAATATGTCTGATCTATAGCTACTGATTAGTGATAAAAACGAATTTTGATAATTTGAAGGATTTTCCAGACGGTCCCCTTAATAGAACTAAGAAGGCGCAGGTTCAAATTTTCTGGCCCGAAAACGGCCGAAGATCCTCTGAAACATGTTTCAGAGTATGGGAGGCTCGAAATAAGAAACTGCATCTACAAAACCCTGCCTAGCTCCAACGTTACAAAATTTTCTGCCGCCCTAGCAACTAACTGACGGTTCTAACTTCTTGGGCGGCTCAGAATTCTGTTACGGTTAATCCATCTCACCTCGAATTCATTCCCTGAGAGGTCCAGGTGCCTGAGGGAACCAGCGAGAGCGTACAGAGCTTTGGTGGGAACCTCCTTGAAGTCGTTATTGGCCAGCACCAGCCGCTCTAGTCTGCACGATTAAAATAATTCTGCACGATTAAAATAATTTTGCACAATGAAAATAATTCTGCACAACTAAAATAATTCTGCACAACTAAAATAATTCTGCCCAATTAAAATAATTTTGAAACAACTTATTGGCTGGGGTGCGA
The DNA here is from genome assembly GCA_001587735.2 of Parhyale hawaiensis. NCBI lineage: Eukaryota > Metazoa > Arthropoda > Malacostraca > Amphipoda > Hyalidae > Parhyale > Parhyale hawaiensis. Next base: position 4,360,034 of record LQNS02278148.1, on the reverse strand, counting down.
CTGCCATATTGGAAAATCAGAAGGCATTCATCCGATCCCATCGGTATATAATAATGACAATATCTTTATTAAAAACATAGTAAAAGGTTCACAAGTATGCATGCGTGTAGATGTTAAACAGCATCGTTACACTAGGCACGAGATCCTGACAGTCACGAAAGAAAGCCACGCACGAAGAGAATACATGAATATAATACACTAAGCAGCATCAGAGGATATTAGACCATCGTGTTAAAGTTACCAATTTAGAACAGAATAAACAATTTGCCGAACAAATGACCATTCATTCGTAAGAAAATGCTTTTCCGTCCGCAGATAAAGTGTTAATTGTAGTTATATAAATATAGACTCAGAATGCGATAATCACTTCTAAATAATAGCAATACAAAATCGACACTAAGAACCCAGTTTCTATATACGATGTACGAGTATTAAAGCGCTAACCCCTAACATACCGTAGTGATATGTAGGCCTGCATAACGATTTGAACGTATTATTTACATCATCACAAGAGCTAAGGAGTCCAGGAAGCCATAACATGATCTAGCAACATAATAAATACAGTTGTACTTATTCACACAATTAGCCTTTGCCTTCTGTAAAATTTCGGGTCACCCTAAGGCCACCGCCCTATTGGCGAGACAAGCGACGTGTAACGCGACAAATTTGTTGCATGGCAAAATGTAACGGAGGGTACAGCCAGGAAGCAAAGAGCGTAACGGGAGGACTCACGAAAAATTAGCACCAAAAAGGGACGTCATCATCGACAAATCTATGGCTGAGCAGCCTAGGAGTATTTTAACTAATTTCACCAGAAAAATCGTCTTAAAATGCGATTTTGATCTCTAGCGTATAAATAAATGAAGATAATATATACTAATTTAGCAATTATCTATAGAAAATTGCAGTGCATGTTGGTGGAAACGTTCACAACACTAGCGCCGAATTTGTGCCCTTTCGGCGACCCAATTTAACTCCTTTCTCTTGATTAAAGCCTTATTTACACTTCATATTCACTTCACAGTACTCTTCACAGAATATTTACATTCCTTACCAACATCTATAAGCACCATTATAGCCAATTCTGTACGCGAGAGAAACCACAGTAACAGTTAGCCTATTGCTCGAACTTCCTCTACTTGGCGACAACATTTTTCGATATTTTGCAGCTCAAGTAGCTGTTCAGTCTTGAGCGGGAGACTGAATGAAATAAGTAAAAAAATACGATGATATGTTCAAGAAAACCATATACGAAGGTCTGACGCCTCACACCTAAAACACTTCGACTCGTCGATGTGATGTAAATTTGCTACGTGCGGTCACAGCTATGTTTTACTTCAGTCCTATTGAGTCCTCCCGTTGCATTCTTTGCTTCCTGGGTACAGCAGTCTGCTGCCCCTACCGCCGCCACTGTGATGCCTCGCAACACCCGTGCATTGCTGCAACACGACTCACGTAAAAATCGCATTGCGTCGCTTGTTGCTTTCCGTGGAGCCCTGGCCTAAGCCGATCACAGAGCTCGTGCGTTAGCCAGAACTTCCATGGCCAGCGCTTACAGATAACAAATCCTGACAGTGCAATAAGCTACTGGGACTTGGATATTATCAAACATCTTTTCTATCAAGTCCTCTATTGAAGTACAGATTAACTTCATGATATCCTCAACTCTACTGCGGTTATAGTCTGTTTCAAATATCTGTTTGCTTTTGGATAGCAAGTAAACCAACGGTGGAATTTCTAATGCGCTAACAGATACTGTATATAGTCTCAGATTTGGGAGGAGTCCCCTCTTGTAGATAGACAATTGTCCAACATACTTGTTTCCTTTGCAGTTATAAAATATTCCCTTTAGCTTACACCGTTTGAAATCATGGAGTTGTACAGCTAAACATACTAACTACTAGTTATGTTTTGCTACAAATCTCTGCTTTTCATTCTACATATTTAGTATCAGCCATCGCTACACGAGTCGCAAGCACTTAACGACCAAATCTTCCCAGGCCATTTTATGCTGACTTCTTCTCACTTCCACTCCATCTCTATATTTAAGCTCCGTATATCAGCGGCAATCGCTCATGCTTGGGGGCATTCATGGCGGAGATTCTTCTCCCCCTCTGTTTCTATATTTTTTATTTTCTTTTTCTCTTTTTTCTTTTTCGTCTTCCGTTTTTCTCTCCTCTCGTTTCCCCAATCCTCTATATCCTACTAACATAATGGCAATAGCTCAAAGAAGCCGGGGTGTTAGTCCCGGTGTCTCTTTGGAAATAGGCCTCTTGGTTCTTCTACTGCCGCCTATCTAATCTAATCTAATCTACAACTAACGAAAGATGGCGCCGTAGAATGTCTTCCTTTCACGAGATGTTCTCGTGTTTTAAAAGCTTTTTTCACTGTTCCAGGCGGTCTTCCAAGCGAAGGTTTTTGATATCTCATCGAATTCAGCGTGAATTACAACTTGGAAAGCAGCGAAATATTCTATTGTCCAACTTCACTGAGCAATGCACTCGAACACAGAAACAGAAACGCAAAAAAAAAAAAAAAATTGTAAACCTGCCTCTATTCATTCCCCGCCATGCTATTAAGAAATAGCTTGATTTGTATCGTCCATAAATGCACTTTATGGACCTAAAGGATTTCCCACGAACCTTATGGTAGGGACAAACTACCTTTTATGTAAGCTCCCGAGCTTCAGGGAGGTAGGGTTCATATTTTCAGGCGTTAGATGGCTAAAACGAACCTTATGGTAGGCACCAACAGACTTTGGTGCAAGGTCTTTAGCCTCAGGAAGGTAAGGTCCAAAGTTTTCAGCTTGGACATGCCATGAAAAATTTCATCAGGCAGCGACTGGATCTGGTTGTGGGTGAGACGGAGATGTTCCAGATTGTAAAGTTCGGTGAAGAGATTCCCTGGGAGCTTCAACAGGTGGTTGAAGCCGAGGTCGAGACTTGTGAGGTTCGATATCCCTTTAAAGCTCTGGAAATATAAAAAAGTGACAGTTTTCACGGAAATTTACAGCGTACGGCATAGAACAGCACCAAGCGACAATAGTCTGAGAGGCCATTTGCGGCAAGTAGAGATATTACTCGCACGGCTCGGTGAGGCACACACATCAATGTCGCCAATGCAGCCTTTGCTTCTGCTTCGCTGTTTAGCGGACTGCCATCCACACGTCATATGCAGTTTATGGTTTAAATGGAATCTGTTTTCTTCTACAAAATTGATTATTGAGCACCTTTTCGTGTTAAATTTCGTTCATCAAAGCTTGTACGATTTTTTACCTTAGGCATTGAAGTTCACTGAGAATTTTTCAGCAAATTGACCCGACGGGCGTGCAGGGACTCCCATATTCAAGCTATTCAAAAGCCAAACAAATATTGAGCGTACAACTAAATTCACGACACGTTCAGAAAATTTATGGTTAGAAGAAACAATAGTACACTCAAAGTTTAAGTCGTGTGATCAAAGGGTTTTTGGAAAAATATTTGATTGCCCGTGAAAAAAGTAGTTCTCCGTAGTCAATTTTACTAATCATTAATTATCTCAGGTAATAATAATAATGATTAATTGTCTCAGTTAACAATAGTAATCATTAATTATCTCGCACACAAAGGGTACAGCTAACGAGATTTTCATTTTTTCATAATACTAGAATTTTGAAAATGGGACACTATGGAGAAGAGGAGAAGTACTCAGCGCGGAGAGTCCATTTGCGAAGACCTCCTCTTTCGAGAACGGAGTGCTTGCTTGCAGTGTAGATTCGTTGCACCGGCACAGTGAGAATCTCAGACTCGAACACTGTGCTGCACCCCTTGACCTCGTGGCGCTGTCACTAGTATATACATGCACACTAGTGATTAGTTAATGCAAATCAATAGTTGTGCCAAACAAATTGGATTGTGAGAACAAAAGCAAATATATAGTTCCTCATAATAAACATCGAACACAGAGAAAAATTGGTTGGTAAAGTACCGTACCAAATACTGCTGCCTGAAATACTTTCATCATCTGCTAGCGAAGTGCAGAGAGGTAATAATGTTTTCGTAGTTACCTCCGCAGAGGAGGTTATGTTTTTGTCGTGTTTGTCTGTCTGTTAGTTTCTTTGTCTGTCACCAAGATTGCTCAAAAAAGTTATGAACGGATCTTTACGATATTTACGGGGATTGTTAGGCATGTAAACAGCAACAGATGATTAACTTTTGGTGAAAATCCGTTCATCGGTCTGTCTATTTGTCTGTCTGCCTATTTTTTCTTAAGGCCATAACTCGAAAATTGATTGATGGATTTTCATGAAAAAATTTATATGAATTGTTAGGTATAATACGAAGAGCAAATGACCAAATATTTGGGATGATCGGATTGTTTGTTAGTTTGTCGCTATTTTAAATATTATATGCTTGTTAGCACCATAACTAAAAAAAAAAATATGGTTGGATTTTGATGAAATTTACTGTACATGAGTTGTTACCAATGTTAAAAGACATGAATGTTCAAATTTTGGTAGTGATCGGTTGGTTTGTTTGTGTGTTTGACTTATGTTTGTCATAATGTTTTACTTGTTAGCAGCATAACGCAAAAAGTTATGAACGGATCTTCTTGAAACTTACAGGAATTGTAAGTAATATCAAAAGACACAAATAATTAGATTTTGGTATTAATGCGAAGAAAATCTTAGTTTCAGAACCAATCTGAATTTTCCGTTAAAGTTGCCTTGCTTGACGGAGGTATGCGCTCTCAGAGTGCTATCTAGTCGTTTTTGTATTTATTTGCGAGGAGTTGAACACCTTTTGTTTGCAGGGAGACATATGGGTTGATCTTGCCGTGAAAAGCTCCAAAACTCTATAGCTAGCCAGCCATAAAAAATGACGTAGTTGAATATTGTCAGTCTACCCAAAAAAAAAAGAGGCAGGAGACGAGCCATAATAACATTTTTTATGTTATTCAGGCAGTCAGGTGGGTGGACTGAGATGCAAAATATACCACAAAGCGGAAGTTAGCTGGCCATTAAAAATGACGGAGTTGAATTTTTCCCCACCTTGGGTGATTGGCTTAAGCCACGAGGCGTTCTAACATCAAGTTTGGTTTCGATTTTTACGTACGTCTTCTATTTAAACTTTAATGAATATTTTAAACAATAAAATGACTTTCATAGATATTTTCCTTCCTATGAGATCTCCTGAATACAGTAGTTACGTATTGGGTGTTAGCAGGATAATGCTGCCATGAAGAATATTTTGCTACTGCAGTGCCCCTCTTTTCTGTTTAAACTTAAGAATAGGTTAAGGCCCACAGCGTTAAAGCCGCCCTCCCGTAACCCATAAACAAAAAATTATGATCAGCATAAGCTTTAGATTGTAATTTGTTTATTCTTTCTAAGTAACGTTAGAGTTGTCGTTTAAATGTTATGTTTATTTGTGAATAAATGCCGAGTTTAATAACAGTGATAAAAACTACATTAAACCTCCTCGTGCAATTCCAGACTTCGCACTTTGTTACCAATTGTCTCAATTTCATGACTAATATCTTAGTCTTCGTACCTTGTTTGTAATTGTCTCGATTTCATTGTTGCTAAGATCCAAAGTTTGCAGGTACGGCAAGGAGAAGAACGTGTCCATCTTGATGGTATTAAGCTTGTTGGCGGCCAGGTCCAGCTCCTCCACGTGCGAACTGTTGCTGGCGAAGGTCCAGCGGGATATGTTGCGTAGGTGATTACCTGAGAGGTCCACCTTCTTGAAGCGGAGAGGGATTACCATACCGTCTGGAATGTAAAAAAGAACTAAATATGCCGAAGAGGTATCACCATGCCGTTTGATATGTAAAAAAAGTACTACATACAATATAGCACAGAAGAATCACCATGGCGCCTGGATTGTAATGAGTTACGATACGCAGCAGAGGTTTTAACATATATTAAAGAATTAAAGTAAATTATCCTTACAATCTATCAAGTTCGTGGAGTTTTTCAAACCACTACCAGTAATAACCGGCGCCATTGCTTGCTGCCGCTGCTGACGACAATGGCTTTCCCCATTCTCGAAATACATTGGTCATTCTGCTCTCAGCAACGACTTCATCCTTTACCATTAGTACTCGAAGATAGTTTAAATCTTAATAACGACGATTTTTTATCATGACCATTGCCATGCCAAAAATAGATCATTCCCATACCCAACAGAGATGTTGGGTATAGGGATGGATGGTCGATTCTCCTTCCCAGCTACGACCATTCTGAATCCCAACAAAGACCATTTTCGCTCTCAATGCAAACGAGTCCCATTTAGGGCTCAGATAATTCCCTTTTCCCGAAAAAGTATGTTCATATTTCCAGTAGTGACCATTCCCATTCCAAATAATGACGATTCTCATTCCCGGCGTGTACCTCTTAGAGTCCCTATGTTCAGTTCTGAACAGTCCAGGCCATTCCTGGAGGCCTCCAGCACATCCATAGGACAGTCACACTGCTTGACATCTCCTCGTGACTGGATAGTTTCTGTGCAGATGTTCCATGTTTCTTCCGTCTGTAATTAGCAAACATATCATTTGAAATTATGTTTCTTAAACCTTCTATAGTAATTCACAAGCGTATTTACAACAACATAATAATCATCCTTACATAATACAACGCTTCGCGTATTTATTTCGTGTCCGCTTTGAAGCAAATAGATAGGCGAAAAATAAGCCAGGTTGCACATTTTGTAAATCGACGACCAGGCTGCAGGAGATGGCCGCGGCTGATCTTTATCTTATCTCTTTATCTAAAGAAACTTCTTGCTTGAGACACTTCCTTCTTGAAATCGAACACTATGCATGTATGCAGCTTCTGGAGTCCGATTTCATTACTTTTTTCTCTCAGATCACGACGTATAAATTAGGCAGATGGTTAACGAAGCGCTCTGGAGGGGGTGATTTTTCACGAGCAGTAGACAATAATATCTTCTAGCTTACTGTTTTTCTTATATGACATAGCAGTTTTTCTTCTTTTTTCGCTGGTTGAGTTCCCATTTTCATGGAGGGTCATTGTTTCTCGTAATTGTCATCTACAGCGCCTGATCTACGACCCAATCGTCCTCCAGCTGCATCTTTTCGCAATCTATCGCTCCATCGCAGTTTAGGTCGTCCGCGGTTCTGTCGGCCGTTTTCTCTTCTCGGGCCAAAATTTAAGCACTTCAAATGAAGCAGATAGCTGAGCTGGTAGAATGGTATCAACGGTATCATTGCAACGGAACGCTGACATTTTATATAAGCTGACCTGACTGGAGTTGCATTCAAATTTATTAGAGTGTTTCATTCAAGCTTTTACTTCTGTCTATCAATAGACAGAAGGATGAGAGCACAAAAAAGGATCAAAGAAGAAAACGAAGAAACAAGTCAGATAAGATTCCGCAATCATCGGCCTATAGGTATGGCCCGCAAACATAACAATTATTGCGTGAATTTTTTTACGCACGGGTCCACTAGTGTATTAGTAATTGAACAGCAGTAATAGAGCCCCATAGCTTCGTCATGAGGCAATGAGGAAGAAGAGAGAACTTGTAGTGTTTCTTTTTCTCTTACTATAGCCTACTTCTCATGCTAATTAGCATATGAACTATGCTGGCTCTGCAACTATCAACTACATGTAAGAGATGTGTATTTTTGTCTTAATTCTGCAAAGCCAGCCTTTCCTTTGCTGATTTGCAGCAAATTTTATTTCAGCAAGCCGTCACGTATCAGTTAGAAAATAATCTCCAACTCAGTGTCGGGCTCGCCGCACTCACCTTAAAAACTAAAATATGAGACAGAAATCGATTCAATTCCCAATAGAAGAACTACTGTAAGTATAGAATGCCGAGTCTTGGGTACAACCTGCACTCACCTCAGAACCAAAGAAGAAAAAAGAAGCAGAAGCCGCCAAAGTGCAACTCGCCAGCACCAGGAACCTCAGCGGCAGCTTCATGTCTTAGGAATAAACAGCGTGAAGCACTTAAATGTAAAACTTAGAACCTGAAACAGATGTAGCCTACAGTAAGTAAAATTGGTAAACGTGCACACACTGAGAAAAAAATCTGTCTCAACCAGCACCCATTCCCGTGCAGCGATGCGACTTGCTTGCTATTGCGTGCTCATGCAGCTTAAAAACTGTGGATATCGTGATCGTGCTACAGGAGCACACGTATACAGCTATATCCTGTAAGAGCAGGGATTTGCGTGCTGTTTGGAGGACAATACTTTCCTCGGTCTACAAACAGCATCTCTCCGTCCTCAGAGTAGAATAAGAGGGGGGTTCAACTTCGATAATCTAAAGCATAATCAGATTGCGATTGACGCCTCAGAGTCGATCCAATATGGCGTATTTTTTTTTTTTTTTGCCACTGAGACTTCGGTCAAGTTAAACAAATCGGAATGAGCTGGCTGGATAGCAAGGTAAGAGTCGAAGATACATATGGTGCTTCCGTGAAGGAACGTAGGTTTTGCCGGGGCCTGTCTGTCTCTAAGTTAGCGACATATGGGAAAGTATTCCCGTTCGTTTTTCCCATCGTGTGTGGATGTTTGGAATGGTCTTGATGGCTCTGTCTTTATTGGTGCGGGTATTGGTAGCTGTACACAGAGAGCTATTTTGTGATCTCGGATTTTCTCTTTTTTTTTTCTTCACTCTCTGGGCTGGTTGCGCGGGGGTTTGTTAACCTCATGGAGTTTCTCCGTTCCCACGTCACCAGTCTGGTGTGATTTAATAATAAACCAAAAAAAAAATTATGGATGGATCTTCAGAAACCGTTAAAAACGTCAGGAGAGACTGATAGTTTAAAATTAATTAGGTCATGATCTGTCACCACGTTTGCCTGTCTCTCTGTCTATCACTCGGTATGTGAGCCCTGTGTGGCGGAGGTCTGCGTTGTCAGAGTGCAAGTCTAATAATCTAATATGCAAGTATTTTTCTTTATTTAAAATAAACATTTAACTGACTGTTAAAGCTGATCTTCAAAAAAATCTCTCGCGACGGCAGTAAGGGAAAACAGCATCAATCTTTACGGCATTGTCGAGTTAAACTAAGCGTGCCAGACTTATTGACCTGGAACATCAGGCAGACGCGTTGACTTTGCCACTTTGAGCCAAGTTTCAGGCGTTAACCGCAAATCGAGTACCCTTGAGCAGGCCGCCAGCCTATTCTGCTCCGTAAAATTAAAGTTTTGACCGTCTCACGCGTATTCGGCTTGCTACTGGCACCTGCTACAGGATTCAGAGTGGCAAAGTAACGTTGCTGTCTAAAGTTCCGGACTAGTGAAGCCAAACGTGCTTAGCTTAATTCGATATTGTCTTGCTCAGCGTAAGAGAATAAAAAGTAAGCCAGACGAGAAGTAGCAAAATAAGTGGAGCATGGTCCGCGATGACGTCAGTGACCCAAGTTGCTTTACGCCAAGCATTGCTAGACACTCTACATGGAGTCATACCTATTATACTTGGTGTCTCAAGAAAAAAAGGTATCCAGGCTACGCAATCCTCATTCATTATCAAGACGCTAGTTTGAAGGACAGATTACGAACTTGAAAATGATTCAGGTATTATTTGTCCAGACTATTGCAGGATTGAGTACCGTAACAAAAGGGTTGGGATGCGAAATCGTAGTGAGTTCACTTCGAATGTGAAAAACAATGGAAAAGATTTTTTGTCACATCTTCCATATCATGATTTACAAAACATGGTACAAACATGGCAAAAAAATGTTAAAGAAACATGGTTGCTAATCTCCAGCATCCTCTGAGCGGCAACCGATTCGGCACCTCCTCAACCAAAACACGGTCCACATTGCCGGCCCATGTCACAAACTATTCCCTGATGACGTCATCATTATTCCTGAGGATATGCACTTCTCTATGAATGTAATCCCGCAATTCTTCCAGTTTTTGTGGGGGCGTCGGTTTTCAAGACAGCCCAAGAAGTAATCGCAAGGGTGAGGTCAGGTGATCAAGGGGGCCATTCTACGGGATGATCCACAGCTACCGCACGCTCATTGAAAAGTTCTTACACAAGATTTCGGACATCGATTAGACGGTGAGCTGGAGAACCGGGGAGCTAAGGTACAGCTAAAAATACTTTGCAAGTGCGTGCAATGTATATGGACACATCAACGTATTTGGACGGGGAGAAGACATAACTCATTCATCTGACTAGCGTGTGAACAACCTCTGACGTAACTAAAGTTGCAGCCAAACACCAGACACTTTTTTATGAAATAAGTACGCGCAGAGAAGTCTTTATAAAATATGCCAAGTAATTCACCAAGAAACAATACTATTTTTGCCGTTCTCGTATGTGCATTATACTCTTTACAACGAATAATGTGTTACGCTACATGAAATAAAGATTATTAATATAATGTCGAACATAAATATTTGATTTTGTCATTCACCAAATCCAAAATTGTTATTTTCGTTTTTTTTTATCTTGAGATATGATATCAGATCACCCGCCAGTCACTTCATCATTTTTACAGAGGCATTTCAAGTTTATTTATTATATTATGCTATTGTCACTGCAAATAAAAATTATGAAACCTATGGAGAAATCAAGACCTCTCGTTGCTTACATTGATAAGTCCCATTGTAGTACAAATGGATCCCAGACAGAGGGAAACATCAAAGAGATGTTTGGTAACATCAAAGAGATGTTTGCTAACATCAAAGAAATATTTGGCAACATCGAAGGATGTTTGGTAACATCAAAGAGATGTTTGGTAACATCAAAGGATGTTCGGTGAGGATGTGAAGGATGAACAAACTGTACGGCGACTTTGAGAGAAGTTGCCGTCTAGTAGATTTGCTCATGGTATTAAGTCCCGCGGTAGACCTCAGTCCATGGTGGATAATAATTGGCTGAGAAACGGTAGTTGGAGCGGCTACCTCTCAAATAACGCGAGAGTTCATAGCAAACGTGGCCTTATTATTTAGTAAACGGCATTGTTTTTATTGCAAATAAAGTAAAGTGAATCGTCATCGCATTACCGGACTTTACATTGTTATGGACCTAATATTATTATAGTTATTATTATTTCATACTTCATTGTTCTGTACGCAACCACGAGGCAGCCCCCCCCCCCCTCCACACACACACACACAAAAATCAGCATGCTGCGTACGCCCAACACAGCCAGTATGCTGCGGGTACAAATGCCACATTACTGAAGTCCCGCAGCGTACGCAGCTTCCATACAAATGTACACAAGCTCGTCTATGAATTGGTCGGGACCTAAACAAGTGCTAAATAGGAGCTCAGTCCCTGTCTAGTTCGGTGACGCAAAACTTCACTAATGTTTACACAAGAAGGGTATTTGTGTGGCGCGGTGTCGGACTGTGTACAAATTTATTTCCATTAGGTGTGTTGCAATTTCCAAATACGTATTTTTTTATACGAGACTCGTTGC
>LQNS02278148.1:4316237-4331422 GCA_001587735.2 Parhyale hawaiensis | reverse complement strand
AGTAGCATTATTCAGTAATGGAGCATTAAAATATGCTGGTACATAGAGGCATAAGTAACACCACGCTGTTATCTTTAAATTCCAAGTTACCCATTTACTGCTGTATTCTGTGGAATTCAATTAAAATTACTACAGGGACATAAATTAATAAATTTAAATAATATCGTTATTGTTTGCTGGTACATGACTTTTAATGATATAATCGCTATATTTAGATAAACACAGGTGTTTGAACTTTCGTTTAGCACTCATATAAGCCATTGGCGGGACAAGTTGGTCCAATAACGAGTTAAAAGTTTTCAAAGTCTTAAAAACTGTGAAACGTTTTTTTTTTTTTCAATGTTTAACCTAACAATTGGCAAATTGTAACGTTGTTCCTAGTATTATAACAGCCATACGTCAATTAACTGCAGGCTATATGATGACTATCAAGAAAGGTGTCAGTCCTATTATGGTTCAACATGGAAATTTCGTTAGTAAATATCTATTAATATATCATTGAATGGCATAAGTTCTAATATAACTATACATAGCAACAGTAGACATAAGTAGAAAAATGTTTTGATTCCTTTTAGCATTTAAAATCATTCTAAGTGTCTCACTCCTGATTGTTTTCAATCGTTGAGTGATATATATATATATATTAGCTAATTCTCCACCCCAGACAATGATGCCGTAAATAAGCTGTGATGAATGAGTAGTACAGCGGCAACAAGGTCTCCCTTATTAAAATCTTCACTGCAGAGTATGCTGCTCCTTTTACGCCGTTTGTGATATCCACAAAAAACAGATACGTAAAGAAAAATTCACTGCGTCATCAATGATCTCACCCAGAGGGTGAAATGATGTTACGCATTAAAATACATGTCGGGTAACTGAAAAGGTCCCACTAAGCTAAAAATCATATTGCTAATTGAATGAGAATTGGTGAAAACCTACTAAAGCATCGACACGAACAATTTTATTTATATTGACTTGTGATACTTTTCCCTGATATATATCTCTTGTTTTACCCAATACAGCATCACTGAATTAATATTAGTTGATTTGACGGTGCTCTTCAGCAAGTAGAATTTTTTTGATTCGTCCGTTTAAGTCAATCGAAGCCACGCCCACATCTCTAAAGAGTGAGACAGGAGCGTTAGTTTCGTCACTTTGGATCGTGTTGCAGTTATCGAAAGCAACCTAAATACGCTCGAAATAGCTGGAAACTCCTACAGAGCACGATGGAATTTCCAGCCACCTCGTGATTGAATAATTGAAGGTAAAGGCCCACACAAACTTCAATTCAGTTGGACGAAGTCAATGCACCTAACTGAGGTTTCAGACGAGGGACTTAGCTTGAATCGACTGTGCCGGGAAAACCGAATGAACGTTAATTAACATAATTTATTTGCGTCAATAGATAATTAAACCTAAAGTATCCGCTTTATATGGTATCAAATACAGAACAGAATTGCGACTTTAACCTTCCCTGCACTTAAAAGTGCTAACCACCATGCAGATCCCTGCTGAAAAATCATTGCTATTGAACCAATATCTACTGTGATGTCATTGAATACTGCCAGATGGTAGTAAAAAAATTTTCTACATGGACTAAAGCCCTAGCGAAAGCTAAAGTTTTCAACTTTGCGGGAGATGAAGGGTATCTTTGATACGCCCCTTCCATTCAGATAGTCTATTCCTGTTTGCTTCAGTTGGTCCACAAACATCAACCCTGAGCGTTCGATTCGCCACTCGAGATCTGGATTGAGTTACAGCTAGGCAGTAATCGATAAGAGAAAATGCTCAAAGCGTCCAGAACTCCACAGCATAGGAAACCTGAGTAAACGTGGAGAACAGGGAACATCATCATGTTGTTTTTTTTAATCGTCGCATAGTCACTGTATTCCAATCAGAAATTTATAGATCCGATGTTATTGGATCTCTATTTACCCACAGACGGCAGATAATAGGGTATAAATTTCAAATTGGGATCTACCCACAAGAGAGAGTCACAGCTGCACACATTCATCGTAACTTTTGAACATTCCATATTTTTCAGCTATTGCGGAAGGATGTAATGTTAGAAAAAACTGATATGTTGTTCTAACGCTTTTACTGAAAACCGGATAAGTACAAAGCTTGCAATCGCTTGGTTTATTGTGCTATTTCAAATAAATCGCTTTAAATGCACAACGTTTGAAGTTGCTGAACGCACTAAAGTAGGCATACAGCTCTTCCTTTGCTAATTATAATGCTCTTAAAGACTGTTACATCTTTTAAGGGGAAATTAAGCCAATTCAGTTCGATATGAAATTATAAAAGAATAACAGGGCACAAATTTCGCTTATTAGCACAGCTCTCTCAGAAGATAGTATGGTTGCATGCATATACATGCAGGTTCACTTTATGTAATACCTACATAATATCAGAAATATTTTGTATAATAATTTACAAATTATGGTAACGGTATTTTCTGTGCCGCCAGTTTTGACGAGAAGGTGTGAAAAAGAAAGACGTATATATTGAGACAAACAATAACAGAATTTCTGTTATTCCTTCACTTACTAATCCAAGCACTTTACGACTTGGTACCTTTCAAAATTTAGTCCTGTATTTGGCTGAATTTATCACTTCTTTCGTGCAGAACTTATAATATTTAGCGGAGCGGCTGCACGCACCTCCCACCACTGCCAACAAGGCACTGGTAAGAGCAGCAATAGACCATCACATACGCTGATAACAAGCTTATATCAATAGCTTATCTCACCGTTATCTCGGTGAGACGAGAGGTCATGTGTAAGTGACGCCTGAATGTACGTTCCGTTAACTACCATATACCTACACGTGCGCGGTATGTATAGCACAATTATTACAGATGTGGGCGTTGCGGCCAATAGCGGCCCGGGTGCTGCGGTGTGTGTATGAGACTGAGCGAATGTGCCTGCCTCTGTAGAAATGAAAGGTGATTCAATACCTTGAGTAACTTTTTTTATTATTCTCTCAAAAATATAGAAGCATTTAATAATTATATGGTTCGATAATTTTGCATAAAAACTACACGGATATTAACTGCTTGTATGAATCAACCGAGAAACATGTTATCACAAAACCAGCACGCCTTCCCGCGCACTGAGTAAATATCTTGTCTTAACGTGCTCGTTCAGAATGAAATCTTCAGTTTTCGTGCTGCTCGAGCACGCTAACGCAAGTATTTGCCTTCAGTACAAGGGAAGGCGTTCCGGTTTTGGGACAGTATTTTGTCACACACCTATATATATATATATATATATATGTATAATTGTATTAAAACGGGTACACACGACAGTGTTTCCCTCCCAGCTTCTGATCCCGTGGCTGCGTTCGCTTGAATAACAGGAAAGTGTGGAACATTTTAGTTCTAATTCAATTCAAATATGAAGAAATATCCCAACTTCGCTATCGATTACTGCTGACGAAGCTAAAATAACACCTAACATTTTATTACTCTTTTTGTTAGACCCACAATTGAGTTAACTAGCACGTGTCTTCACAAACCTGTTGTTATACATTCATCATGAATAACCAACCATGTAATGCATAGTTGCTGCACACCTGTAGCCGGGATAACTTAACTTGGCTGGAATTTCTGTTTTGAGTGCCCGATTTGCCACTTTGTATCCAGACGTTAATGGCAAAACGATTACGCTTGCATAAGAGGACACACTTCAGCACAACAGAGAAGGATTGAGGTCGAGAATAAAATTTCCCGACAAATTTAGTGAGGCTAATGAGATTAGATTATTTTGATCATGGTGTCCAAATTGAGAGAGAGAGAGGCTCCCTATTTATTATGTTCTTTACGTAAACTTTAATGCCCAGATCTTCTGATGGGCTAATCTAAATCCAAAATATATCTTGGTGCAATGATCGCATAGAATTAAATAATGACCTGATGTACAGATTCAGATCCAGTGTATCCCCTCCGCTGCGCTTATTTACAGTCATCTACTCAATGTTTTAATCTGAATCCGCCTGTAGATTTAGTGTGGGCTGCAGTTATTCGGTAGAACTTTGTGTCAATAGCGAAAAAAAAAACAGTGCGCCGATCGCCTCATTGATGACGTCACTTCTGGTCACTTTGTGCCGGCCAATCAATGGCCGCTCGGTGTTTGGGAACTGCAGCCATTGGTGGACGCTGCTGGAAGTGACCAGTAACGTCATCAATAAGCAGCCTGTTCCACGGTATCTTCTGTGCCCTGCTTTGAGCCGTAATCCTAATATGGATTAGGAGCGTAATCTTAGCCCAAATTTTGATCCGAATGTTACTGCTTTTAGAACAGTGACATTTGGGTGATGACATTAAGCCTATGAGATTTGACTTGTGTGTAACATCGGATGACTGCAGTGGGTTTCAGGCGATAACCATTAATAGATGAGTTTCGGAACGTCCAAAAACTGCAGGAGGATTTGTCAAATAAAGTTCCAGTGGACTCAAGCGTATGTACTTATCCGACCTTTAATAATGGCAACACGTTTCAGAGTGGCGGAGCCAACATTCCTGTCTGCAGTCCCAGACAAGTCAAGCGGGCTTGGCTTCACCCACATAGATGAGAACCAATAGACTTTTAAATCGACCGCACTCGTGTACAACCTCATCCCAGATTACGACTCATTGAGGAAAATCTAAGTCCTTGTCATGCAAACCTCAGGGCAATCTGTAAGAAAAAAAAACGGTAATTACCACACGTGGGCATTTACAGCCCTGCCACATGGGTAAAAAAGGCCGATGGTCGCAAACCTCCGACCAGTTAATGCGTGTAATCCGCCAGCATCAAGAGGCCGCATATGCCGCCGCTAGCGCACTTCTCTAAACTTTGAACAACATTTCGGTAGAGCAGAATCTCCTTTTTCATGTGACCCAAAATTTATTGATATATTTAATGTACCTGCTTCCAATTCGAGCCATTTTTTAAAATACGCAATCACCCGAAGTAATAACCTCTGCTGTATATATAGGTAAAAGAAAATGTACCACATTGGCAGTAACTCCTCTATGCAAAAAACTTACGCAGGTATAGTTTGCGTGTACAGCATCGGGAAGATGAGAAAAAGACACTTGTGCCACATGCAGTCCGCTAACCAAGAGGTATGTGTGAGTTAGATTTAAAGTTCTTGAATCCTTATATTGTTATTATCTCATTGAAATTACAACTGTAAACTACATTCCTATTAATGTTTTCAAGCTTTATAAAATTCTTAACTTTTTAGTCTCCAGTACAATAGAAACTTGGCCTACATTATTAGATGGAAACAAAATTAGGAACTTTATAAAACATTAAAATGTTCATAAGAGTATCATTGAAAATGGTAAATAAAGTCATAAATTCAACGAGATGTGCCTTAAAGAAGGACTCTTTCCTAAATTTACAGATAGCATTAATACAACAGATTTTTGACCTAAATGATTGTATTGTATGAATAGTGTATAAACCTGAGAGAGACACCTGGTGATGGCATTCAGCTCAAGTGGAAAACGTAATATTTGCTTCACGTTATTATCTCGTTCATTATCTGACTCACAGCAATGTTATGTAGTCTTGCAAATGATAGATAGGAGGGTCCGACCCAGTTGTTTCTCCGTGATTGCGTTAATGGCAGGAAAACGTACGCCGGGACGAATTAAGAAGCAGTCACGAAGAGTCACTAACATACTCGGAACAAATATGCATCTTGGATGCATTGTATGCTTTGCGTAAATTCATGTGTAATACTGATTAAGAGCCGATACTTATATTATACTTACTACATGAACTCATGTTTAGCGACTGCAGAGAGAGAGAGAGAGAGAGAAAAGAGCTCAGTTAATAAAGGAACGAATGAGCAATAAATGAAAAAAAAAAATAATAAATCGTTTGCCAGCTCATAGTGATCGTGATGATAATTATGAAAATAAGCAGTGCAAAGTTTCTGTAAAGTTATTGCCGGTAAATTCCTTGACGGCAATTTCATCGCAATAAATTATTAGGAATGTTAAATTCATTCAATGGTAAATTCATTGCAGGGTCAATTTATGGTCTTATAAAATCATTGTCAGGCCGGAAAAATTCATCGAATGGTGCACTTCTTCATTCATTCATTCATTTACCGGCTACAGTGTTCATATACAAATATTAAATAACTATATACTGCATGTATTTAAACATAGACGAACAGTGAGAAGAGTGTGATCCCCAAACGAGCACGCCTTTCCGTGCACTGAAGGGAAGTGTTTGCTTTGGTGTGCTCGTGCAGCACGAAATTTACAGTTTCCGTGCTACTCAAGCACAGCAAGACAGGTATTTTCCGCCGGGGCACTGGAAAGCGGGCTGGTTTTGGGACAATACTTCTCTCAGTGAATATGTGCAGTAAAAGGATAGTTAAGCTAGGGTAGTACAAGAAGCTCCAGTGATTTGAGCCTGTCCTTGCTCCAAAGCATATTTTTACAATTTTTTTCAATATTGCAAGAAAGGAGACAACTGTTTGTAAAATATTGAAATTTTTGTACAATTCTTTTGTACACTGCGTTGACTAGTGTTTTGATTCATGTGTTGTTATAAGTTTAATACAATCCACTTTGTAACCGGTGCAGTAGTGTACTCTTAATGGCAATTTTTGTACATCAACTGCTATCTCAAGAACTTTGTAGCTTCTTACTAGTATTCACGAATTTGGCAGTAGTCAGTTATGCAAACTACTACTTTTTTGGATATTGACTTTGCAGTTATAAACCATTGCAAACGTAGACCGGTCTTTCTGGCATGTTTGTCTTGCTTTAAACGAATGACTCGATCTCAACTCTCGAATACCATTCTTCATCATACATACATTAATTCTCCAATGAAAGTTGTGTACAATGCCGCCAAGATACATACATTTCTTAATAGCATTTATTTGTCATAGTTATCACCCGCGAACGAAGCGAAGGGTGGTGGTACTGTTTTCGTTTACGATTCTGTTGTATGTCTGCTTATTTGTCTGTCTCTTTGTCTGACCACACAAAAAGAGGCAGAAGGAGTTGAGCCATCATCTCAATTTTTTCAGGCAATCAGGCGGGTTGACTGAGATGTGAAAAAAAATCTTGAGTTAGTTGGCCATTAGGGTAGAGCGTTTTTCAGCTGTTTCTTTATTTTCCGTATTGGCTAGTTTGAAAAAGTTACTAAATGGGAAAAAAACGTGTTAAAAGCCCCTTTTCTAAGAAGGATATCTTCTACCGCCCCAAGACCCTTGAAGTAAGAAAAATGTGCTCTTGTGGGCGAAAAATATTTTTTTCAAATTTCTTTTACACACTAAACAGTAGCTATACATCAGAAAAACAAGCAGGCAAAGTTCTAGGCAGCCAGTGTAACGCTAAATAGGTAGAACAGGGTGATGGAGGGGCCCGAGCCTCATATCTGGTCTTATTATAGAGACCCGGCCGCGCTCTCGCCGTTCGCGACGATTTGTGTGCGTGTTTGTGTGCGCGGATCGTGTGCGTGCGGGCGGTACTCAAGTTTGTGCGCCGCGCTGATCGCTGTATCTCAGATTAAGTTAGGTTTGGCAAGGTTAGGTAACGTTTGGTTAGGTGAGGTGCGGTTAGGTTAGGTAAGGTTAGGTTAGGTAAGGATTGGTTAGGTTAGAACGTTAGGTTAGGAGATTAGGTAAGGTTAGGTTTGGCTAGGATATGTTAGGCTAGGTTAGGTTAGGCTAGGTAGTGTTTATTTTAGTGGTGACGAGCACAGGAAAGCTTACTTGAACGCAAAATCGACATGAACGACGCGAGTGCGGCCCGGCCCCCTCTATCACCCTGTCCTACCCACTTAGCGTTGCACTGGCTGCCTAAAACTTTGCCTGCGTGTTTCTCCGATGTACAGCTACTGTTTAGTGTATAAAGAATAATAAAAAATCCGCCCACAGGAGCACTTTTTTCCAACTTTATGTGTCTTGGGGCGGTAGAAGATATCCTTCTAGGAAAGAATGCTTTTAATACAATTTTTCTCCCCATTTGACCACTTTTCCCAACTAGCCAATAAGGAAAATAAAAAATGAAAAACTCTCCGCTCTATTGGCCATTAAAAATTATGGCGTTGAATTTGTAGCTTCTGACTGAGCACTTTCAGCTCCCCACTCCCCCCCCCCCCCCCCTACCGCGGGTGATGGTCTTACGCTACGAGGCGTTNGTTGTAGTTCACAGATAATATTTATGTATATTAGTAAAACACTGCATTTATGCTTATATTAGTCAACTGCCATTTTTTCCTATGTTTTTTGCAGCAACTGAATTTTTATGTGAAATAAGATTTACAGTCTAAAGAACGCCTCATCAAATGTACCTTATGAAGCTTTGAGCTTACTATCAATTTGCTTAGTAATTTAATTACCAGGCGATGTATTTAGCGGCTCGCCTATATTATGTCCGAAAAACTATAGTTGAATGATGCAATGGATTATACTAAGTACAAACCTCTCTGTGAGTAGGGNAAATGTAACTTATGAAGCTTTGAGCTTACTATCAATTTGCTTAGTAATTTAATTACCAGGCGATGTATTTAGCGGCTCGCCTATATTATGTCCGAAAAACTATAGTTGAATGATGCAATGGATTATACTAAGTAGAAACCTCTCTGTGAGTAGGGAGACATGCAGTACACTAAGCATCTGTTAATTAAATCAAAGCGTTAATTGAATGAAATATTGTTTTTTCATTTCAGAATTATCTTTCTTGAAACACCACACGTTATCCATCAGAACAGCGATGCTTGGGGTGACCTTGATAGAACATCTTAATCCCTGTCGTCAAAATCTACATCCAGCCTATGCAATGTTCAGCCTACGCTGAGAAATTACGCAGTAAAATACAAATCAGCGTCGTAGTTCTGCACTGGAGCAGAGTTGCAGCTGAAGACTTCGCTGCTCGGCGATTGTTGTTGTCGTACCCGAACCGTACAGCATATCTGCGGGAAATTCTTCAAGCGTGTTTCGGATTATACAAAATTATGACGAAAAGATTGTAGAGTACTGAAACCTGCTCCATAGACGCCATACATAAAGTTCTTCTACCGCAAGTGCAGTAACAGTCATTGAATTAACCTTGGCCTCGACACCTTAAGGCTGTGCCAAATTTTTCGTCGACCTAGCATATCTTGACTCCTTCAGTACCTCACCAGTTGGTCGTCCGCTCAACTATAGTTCACTTTTCTGCTCAATTAATGAGGTCAGCCGCACTATATGCGCTAGACTCGCAAGCTCGTACCTATAGTAGCAGCGCTATATTATACACTCATTTTATTGAACAATGCTGTCGTTTATACTCCCATTTTATTCATAACATCATAATTTGGGGTGGTGCACCCGCATATTGTTTACGTCCAATTGAGTTCGCAATATCTATGTTCTTATAGCTAGGTTTATTTATGTTTAAGGATGTCTATGAACATTTTCTTCTGAAATTTATGCGTGGTGCTTTATATCAGAATTCGAACATCTCCGAGAAGTATTTTATTGGCCTTGTGCCCGTTCATCGATATGATGTCCTGGAAAATAAGTTGAATCTGCCAAACGTGAGGCTGGCAGTACAAAAGAGGTTCACTGTTTTTCAAGCTGTTCGTTGCCTTAATGCTACGCCTGATGAGCTAATACAGTCGATGTACGACAGAACATTCAAATCTACGTACAAAGACCTAGCTTTAATGAAGTATCGGAATTAGGTGAATAGTTTTTAGCAGTTCTTGCTGTGACAACGCAATGTACCATAGTGTACATGCCAGATTTAGGTAGGTTTAATTTGTGTTTTAACAATTTGTCTGGTAAAAAAAACATAGTGCAATAAAAGGTATATCAATTAACTGTACAAATTTTTGCAATATAGCTTGTAGTTATTCCTTAGGTCATTAGCTGTGGTATTCTATCGTTATTCGGAAGGATATATATCACTTGTGCAGTAGAAACATTCGATTGTATTTTTGAGTAAAAAATAATTTTTTTATAGCTGTCGGTAGATTCAATTCATTTCTGTTGATAAAACTGATGGTTTATGTCGTGGGATATATACTAGTCGTTCCATCCAGGATTTTGAGTATCGTGGTAGTACAATTCACGACTTGTATTTTACACATAAAATTTTTGTCTATAATTAAGACGATTAGCTGGGTAATAGTTCTAAGATACACTCTCTTGTATTTAGAGTCGTTTGATATCAATTGACAGATTGATATGACAGATCTGCATTTTACCAAAATGCATTATTGATGGAACACGCAATTGTTAATTGCTGATGTACTATAACTTGGTCATTTTAACCGTTGACATAGTCTCAAGGAATTTGGCTCCATGAGCGATATAATCGCTTTTAGCAGGCCGTTCTCTTTTTAATTGTGAATGTTTATAACCAAGGTACTTATAATGTCTGTACCTATGTGAAGAACAATAAAGGTGTAAAGGTGTAATATATAAACAAAATAGGTATTACCGCAATACAGTCAAACATTCAATAGTTTTAATACGTTCTTCATTGGCTTGCTTGAGCCTCTTTAACGATTTCACATACTTTTACACATAATCGGTGGACGCATCTCCACAGGCCCTGAACAGTTTTGTAATTGGCAAATGCTAGACTTTATTTTTTAGTGGTGAGAAGACAGTACGTTGAGCAGTTTTGAGAAATTGTATCTATCTAACGTAGTGCGTCATGCACAGACAAACTAGTTTGAATCAAAATTCAACAGCATTAACGTAGTCGAGTTCAACACCCAAGGGATAATCATTATTATATTGAATAGTTTAAGCCTCCGTTTCCACAACAACGGCGCTCTAACAGAAGAAGGAGCAAGGGACATACAGTATGTCGATAGCAATGAGGAACCCATGCAGTAAGGTCCCAGTCGGAAATAATGGTTGTGATTATGGTAGAAAATAGTGGTGTATGAGAGATTTCTGTCGATTATGGATGATGAAACAATATGGTAGGTTTGTCGACCATAATATACCGTTGATTTTTGTATAATTAGGTCGATATTGGTGGAGGCAATATTGGTTGTTTAAGGTTGTTCAGGAAACGAAGGTCGATGGTAGTACATGGTAGATGGTAGTACATATATATATATGGTAGATGGTAGTACATGGATGTTTGAAGACTATACATGATAGAGCATATGCTAAAGCATAACCATGGTAGGTTGTCAACGGATTTCCGTACATACGATCATGAGTGGAATTCCTCCCATTATTTGGGGAAGAATATGTATGGGTTGCCATTGATCATAATAACATTGCTAAAATTCCCAACATAATCGACCAAAATAATATTGTATGACTATAAGTTTGAATGCGAAGCATCTTGAATTTCATATTATAGTGCAAAAATTGAGCACATTTTCACTTCTTTATTCCTGTCGATGAATTGCAAAAAATTTCAGGGTATGTATGGATGCTAACTGTCTTGACGTTATTTTTATGTAGTTTCTGAATTCTACTAACGCTTTACCACTTTAGCGTAGTTATACCCATCATTTGTATTTATTTGTTGTATCCCTTGTAAAACTGTATTGCAATCTTTGATCAAATATTGAAACTGTTTTTTATGTTCATTTAGTTTATATCTGTAGAGTTTCATAAACAAATTATTCCTATTAGCTCTATAGAAAACAATGTCAAGTTCCATGTTAAATTTGCCTTACGTACCCTGACAACAGTTACGGCCAGAATTCATCCATTGATGTGTTACTTCTTCTAAACTGTCGTATAGCTGCATACCAGTTAGAGTTGAAGAAGTTGTACTAATATAAACGTGCGTTAACTGCACAGACTGGTTGAAGCTCCTGCTCTATAGCATCGTCCTCAAGTTTAGAGCTGTTTGCCATTCTGAGCTGCAGGCCTAACCAGCACGTACGAAATACTATTTTTTTGTATAAGAAATTAATCATCAGCAAACAAAGCAGGCATCCAGGGCATAATATGTCAACATTTGAAAAAGTTCATCTTGGTAGAATATAGGTGTATATATCATTCGCTGAACACAGTCGATTTTGGTCGTGAATGGTGTTTCTTACTGTTCACTATGGTAGATCATAGTTGTGCAGCTAAACCTTTGTGGTTGTAATTGGGTATTTATGGTCGGGAATTATGCTTGGCAATATGGTCGAAGGTTGTGACATATCTCTACCATAAGGCGCCCCATAAATGGTTGAATATGGAGGATATATCGATAATAAACAACCAAGATCTCGACCATAATAATAGTTGTTCTACTATAATCACAACCAATATTTCCGTCTGGGTTGTTCAAACTCAGGATCAACGTTCATGGGAACAGGAAGTCTGGAAAGAAGAGCAAGAACAGTGGAAAGTAAGATCAATAGAAGTATGAAATCCGAAGGAAGCAAGGTGGAACTAAAGACGTCCCGAAGATCTACTTCGTGGCTGAGGTACCCTACAGTATCTCCTGTCTGCCTAACCCTATGGCCCATCCTATGCCCCCTGAGGGAACAAGAAAATAACTAAATAAATTTCTGAGAGGAAGGTCTATTGAAACATGAGGAAAACTGCTGATGAATTTATAATTTGATGTAAAGCCATGACGACATACAATACTCTACGCTGGAAAACCACTGCTTATTCTGTACTAGCAAATGCGTCCTAATTTGGTAAATTTCAAATATTGTCAAATAATGACGGAACCTCAAACAAAAACAAACTGTTGATGGTGACGTAGTGAATAGATTTGTTAGCCAAAAATATCGATTTATTAGCGTACGTCAATCGGTGATAGAAAGCATTGATTGGGGACCATTTCCAAATAATTTTGTTATCTTAAGGTTATTTTTTTCCCCGACAACGAATTGGCTATATGCTTTGTCGAACTGCACTACAACATAATAATTTTAAAGATGAACGGATGACTAACGCTAAGCAACTGCAGAGCGTTGTAAGACCCTGCAGTTTACAACGACCTGTTAGAGAGAGCTCTGACCAATACGACCCCAGAACGCGATGCTTTGTCTGTAACGTTCTGCAAAATGCAGTGCCCACGTAACGACTGTCGTTAAGCAACTCAACTAATTCTTTACGCTGCAGCTGCACGGCTTCATCTTGCGCAAAGCTTCGTAAATTACTTAAAATTTCAGCCGCTACTGCAATTTTTACACTATATTATGCTCCAATGCTGAACTTTTAATTTTCGCTCCCAGCTATGAGCAGGTTAAATCCACAACAATTTATGCTTTAAGAATTAGAGTATGATGTTCATAGACGCCGTGCTGAAGTCACGGCTACGCAATCGGGTTAGCTTAGTTGGCTCTAGGATAGCTCCAACGAGAGTCTTAAAAAAGTCCAGTTGAGCAATTATCTCCCTAGGAAATTCTTCTCAGTTTATGCCCTTACTTTAGGTACATATTGGGCTCGTTCGATCCCTTTGAAATTTTTACACATGAAACTTCAGTAATTTATCGAGGGGACAAAGTTCGTACAATTTTAAATTAAGAAACCGTTTCTTTACAAGATGCAATAAAAACTCATTTTATAACTCATTTTTGCGACTTTTCCCCGCTAACAGGGTATGTTCGACTTGCAAAAACTATATGAGACTATGCTATGTCACAGCTGAACATCTCTTGTATGGAAGAAAGCGTGCGAAACCTTAAACTCTTCGTGTATTTAAAACAAGAGTTTTGAGACAACTAGCTGTGAGTGAAAATAAAAAAAAAATCATTACCTAATAATTATTTAATTTTCCAAGCAGAAGAGTTTGAGGCTCTTGAAATAAAGTTTTGTACATGCTTTAAGGAATTACCAGTGTTGCAGTGTTGTGCTACTCTTGCATTAATGGACAAAACAAAATATTTTCATGTACTAAGCAAATTTATTTTAATATATAATATACGACAGTGTTCATGAAATTCGAAACGAAGGCTCATTATATTGCCGCCCGACATTATACACTACCATAATTCGATGGCCAAACTATGCATGTATGAATAGCTCAGTGCTGGTATGAAAGGCTGGCCTTCCGTTCCGATACATATTTAAGCCTGTAGCATGAACATAGAGCGAGCTGCACATCTTCACATCAAATTACGCTTGTGAATGTGTAGGTTGCCCTCGGCACAAAAGTAAAATCGCTAGAAAGAGGATGTAAGCGCCGTTCGTTCACAGTAGAACAATGAAGGGTGACAGCACAGAGGAGGTTTATAACTCAAGTAAGCGACACCGATGTTATAAATCTTAATTGACTTAATTTGACCAAAGACAAAGAAAACCAAGAGCTCAGGCGCTGATTAGAAAACGAGGAAACGCTCAACTGCCCTCTTAAGTGGGCAGCAGGCACACGTACAGGTCGCGAATGCCATACCTAGCATTTCC
Source organism: Parhyale hawaiensis (assembly GCA_001587735.2). Lineage (NCBI taxonomy): Eukaryota > Metazoa > Arthropoda > Malacostraca > Amphipoda > Hyalidae > Parhyale > Parhyale hawaiensis. The sequence continues at coordinate 4,317,088 of LQNS02278148.1, read as the reverse complement.
TAACCTAACCTTAGGTACCAAACTTAATGTGAACTAAAATAACTTGACCACTACTGTCTCAGCGAGATGAACTCTGTAAGGAAGTGGTCTCAACCACTAAAAAAGTCAAGAGATTGTACAATTCCAGTTTCACATACTATTAACATAAAACTTATGATTTATGACTGATTAATGTAGAATATAAAATAAAGTCTTTCTGTATAGTTGCCAATTCCTGCTGCCTTAGCTAAATGGGTATACTTCTTTAAATCATTTTAAGTTCAGTTTTCAAAGTACTTAACTCTACCCGGAAACTTGAGAATACAGCTCCCGTACAAAGTACGCCATGCATACCATTGATGTTTGCCCTAAGGAGTATATTCTGGGGGGCTATCCCTGTCAGAATATTATATGAGCCTCAGGAACCCAATATTCTGGAGGCGCTCCCTGTCAGAATATTATATGAGCCTCAGGAACCCAATATTCTGGGGGGCTATCCCTGTCAGAATATAATATGAGCCTCAGGAACCCAATATTCTGGGGGGCTATCCCAGTCAGAATATAATATGAGCTTCAGGAACCCAATATTCTGGAGGCTATCCCTGTCAGAATATTATATGAGCCTCAGGAACCCAATATTCTGGAGGCTATCCCTGTCAGAATATTATATGAGCCTCAGGAACCCAATATTCTGAGGGGCTATCCCTGTCAGAATATAATATGAGCCTCAGGAACCCAATATTCTGGGAGGCTATCTCTGTCAGAATATTATATGAGCCTCAGGAACCCAATATTCTGGGGGGCTATCCCTGTCAGAATATAATATGAGCCTCAGGAACCCAATATTCTGGGGGGCTATCCCTGTCAGAATA
>LQNS02278148.1:4239970-4250553 GCA_001587735.2 Parhyale hawaiensis | reverse complement strand
TCTCACTCATGGACCCCCTCAAAAATATACCAGGCGGGAAAGTTCTACTCAACTTTTTTCAGTGTCCTCATCACATCGGATAGGGAAATACATGGTAGAGCTGTAGAAGAGAAATGTACACAGACCCCCCCCCCCGCCATCAAAGCCTGTACTATACGTGAGATTCTCTCCCCAACTAAATTTACTTGTTCTAACATAATTATGGTAAAAACTTATCGAACTTTGTTATTCAGAAAATAATTTTGAAATGATACGATCACCTGACATCACATACACTCAGGCAAAATATTTTAGATAAAACAAAGAAACACTATCTGGGCTGCCTAATACATATATTTTATTTACTATGGTTGCATATAGCCTACTTTTAATTTCAGAACAGGAAAAGTAAGCTCTAAAGCTAATTCTTCCATTACTCTTTAGAAACAGCACACGTCATTCACAGTCACATACAAGAATTGAAGTGGAACCTTCAGCATGAGGTGTGACCTGCAGCAGCTCGTGGTGCTCGTACAGCTCGAATTGCTCGTGACCTGCGCGGCAACGGCCGCCCTGTCCGACGAGGTGTACAGCTTCATCATCAGCGAACTGGAGCTCCTCAGCCCCATTGCTGCTACCACCGTCACCTTCTCTGAGTGTGAGCAATGACTTTTCGGACCATATTCCACCACCCCACTGCTGCTACCACCACTAAACTCATCATCCCCATTGCTGTTACAAACGTGGCTTTCTCTGATTATTATAGTTAACAGTTTATGCGGCTGCAGCTATACAGTTAGATCATAAAATGAACATTCTTACAGTTTGCTAATGACACCTTGGTAGGTTGCCAGCTATGTGCGAGAAAATGGATCTTGAGCATACAACTTATGCCGAATGCTGCTACCGTTGGTACGGGAGGTTATATATAGTACTATGGCCTGTTTAGCTGCTTTATTAACTTATAAAACGTAGGGAGAAGCCTGAGTAAACAATGTATTGCTTAGGAAACTCACATTCCCTCTACCCAGGCGAGTGCAAGTCGCTGTGCGCTGGCCAGAGCAGCTGCTTAGCCGCCTCCTACAACGCCCTCACTGACGAGTGCCGCACGGCGGACACCAGCGACAGCGGCGCTGTACAGACGCGGGAATTTGCCTACAGTACCTCGTACTTCAAGTTTGGTGAGTAGGGGTCACATAATTCAGGTGTGGTGAGTAGGGGTCACATACTTCAGGTGTGGTGAGTAGGGGTCACATAATTCAGGTGTGGTGAGTAGGGGTCACATACTTCAGGTGTGGCGAGTAGGGGTCACATACTTCAGGTGTGGTGAGTAGGGGTCACATAATTCAGGTGTGGTGAGTAGGGGTCACATACTTCAGGTGTGGTGAGTAGGGGTCACATACTTCAGGTGTGGTGAGTAGGGGTCACATACTTCAGGTGTGGTGAGTAGGGGTCACATACTTCAGGTATGGTGAGTAGGGGTCACATTCTTTAGGTGTGGTGAGTAGGGGTCACATACTTCAGGTGTGGTGAGTAGGGGTCACACACTTCAGGTGTGGTGAGTAGGGGTCACATACTTCAGGTGTGGCGAGTAGGGGTCACACACTTCAGGTGTGGTGAGTAGGGGTCACATACTTCAGGTGTGGTGAGTAGGGGTCACACACTTCAGGTGTGGCAAGTAGGGGTCACATACTTCAGGTGTGGTGAGTAGGGGTCACATACTTCAGGTGTGGTGAGTAGGGGTCGCATACTTCAGGTCCGGTGAGTACTGGTCACATACTTCAGGTGTGGTGAGTACTGGTTGCATACTTCAGGTGTGGTGAGTACTGGTCACATACTTCAGGTGTGGTGAGTACTGGTCACATACTTCAAGTCTGGCGAGTACTGGTCACATACTTCAAGTCTGGTGAGTACTGGTCACATACTTCAAGTGTGGTGAGTACTGGTCGCAGACTTCAAGGTCCAGTAGATTCAGCTCGCTCCTAGCTCAATCTTATGAGAAATCATGTCCTTTTTGCGCATTCGGACTTTTCTCACATCGAAGTAACATAACTTACTTTTTTTATTATTTTTTTAATAACCGTCGAACGTGTCCGTTGCACTTCCCAATCCACATTCCCTTTCCATTAAAATGGCTTGGTAAGCTTTGGCCATTAAGAGCTTGCGACTCGTGGAGAAGGAGTTCTTAGCTGTGGAGGATGTCTCTCCCAATGAACGTCAAAACGATTTTCAAACGAGTTGACTGACTCCGCACCAACAACGTCGGAAGGGAGTCTATTCCAATTGCTGACTATGAAATAGGGAAAGAACTGCTGACTTAAGGTTGTTCTTCGAGCTTTATGTTTAAGTTTTTGACCGTTGTTTCGCAAACGATCATAAAGGTCTCTTTCAAAGAGTCCCGTTATAGGTACGTCGTTGAAGCCATTCAAGTACTTGAATGTTTCTATTAGTTGCCTCCTGAGTCGTCTTTGCTCTAGAGAAATCAGACCCAGTTCTTTTAAGCGACGTTCATACGACTTGTTTCTCAGCTGAGGTATCAATTTCGTTGCTCTGCCCTGGACTCTTTCCATGTTATCGATGTCTATAAGACTGTCATTACTCGATCTGTAACCTTGCCTGTCTACAAGTATAGCCATAAGTGTTACTCGAGTGTGATTACCCTTACACAACAGTACCATTTCTCAACCCCGGACTCGTACCCGACTAACCCGAGATGTGTGCTGTTCTGAGACGTTGGTCACGAGTCGGAGGCACGACGCGGAGCTTGCTTTGGCCGGTTTTCAGTCCCCTTTTCGTAGGCCATGGGGATCGAGGCCTGGATTCCGGAGCATGACCGTTTATGTCGGGAAGGGTTTCTATGCGTACCGCCAGTCAGTGCACGAATGTACCTGTCATGAGATCATAGTTGGGAGGGTGTGTGGCCGTCTGAATAATTTTTATTTATTCTCCTTATATCGGAGCCCCACAACTGATGATGCTCTATATGACTGTCTACTGACGGCGATGGCCTCGATCCAGAGTGCGGATCCTAAGTCAGCGTTTATTTTTGTGTTCGATGTTAATGCACACCTCAGGGACTAGTTGACATATGTGTCGCCGACTAATGGTCATGGTGAGGCTGCGTTGACTTTTGCACCTTTCTAGTTGCGTGCAGCTAGTTCGTGGTCCACGCATGATGCTAGCAATTGTCTCTACCTTGTCATGACTGATAAAAGGAAAGGTAAAGTCCATTTTGACTAAACCCTGCCATGGATAACCCATATGCACTGGTTCGTGCTGCAGATATAGGCCAATTGGCTCCAGAGGAGTAGGTAGAGCCGCGGCCGACCACGGGTCGCTTAGAACTATGGCGCCAAAACGGAACGTTCAACGACCCGAGCCCCCCCCCCCCCACCCTCCCATTCCTGGTCAGGTGGGTGCCCCCACCCAGCTGCCGCATACCAAGCAATTGCCGACTCAGCACGCCGGACGCGACAAAGATCCCGTGACAGGCTTGTCGATTGAACTCGGCACCTCGAGCACATGAGTCAGGCATGCATGACATGCTGCTGTTGTGAGTATATCCCGGACTTGATGAATGTGTCAGTTGGCCCCCTATTGGTACTTCTGACCATTCATACCATGTTGTGTCCCTGGACCTGAACCAGCTGGTTCCTGTGGTAGACACCAGGAGAGTGGTGTTCGTTAAGAGTAGGGCTAACTGGGAGGCTGTTCCTGGAGCAGTAAGGGTGTTACCTAGGTGCCAGATTATTCGCAGTGAGGATTCTATCTCTATGTTTAATGACTTGACTGTGTCGGTTTTGGAAAAGTTTGCCCGAAAAAGACTATTCTTTTGAGGTCTCGGGACAAACCTTGGTTTGACGACCAGTATCGGTTAGCTTTTGAAGCTAAGCGAGCGGCTTAAAGGGCATAGCGGCGTTCGCGTGACCGCACGTTGAGGCTGACCTATGTTGATCGTAGAGCCGAGGCTAAACGTGTGTATGAGATGGCACCGCATCGTCAGAGGCAGCGTTTCAGGGAGTCTCTGCTGAGTATTGACAATCCGCATCGTTGGTGGAGTGAGCTGAAGGGTTCCGTTTTGGGTGCTGAACCTTCGTTGCCACTCTTTGTTGCTCCCGGTGGAGGTATCATTGCTGATCCCTTGACTAGGGCGGAGCTTTTATCCTCTCACTTTGACGGGAAGTAGAGCAGAGATGTGTCGTCAGTGCCTCATGGATATCACCCTGGACCTCGTTTAACCTCGTTGGCTTTAAGATCTGGAACAATCAGGGCGCTGCTTGAGGACCTTGATCTTTATGGAGGTGTGGACCCTGTGGGTATGTTTCCACAGTTTTATAAGCAGCTTATTGGCGTTCTTACCCCTAAGCTAGCTGTGATCTTCCGGTGCCTGATACGGTTAGGTAATTTTCCACGTTGTTGGCGTACTGGAAATACTACCCCTATTCCCAAGGGTCCAGTGTCGCCTCATGCCACCAACTACCGGCCCATCACGCTGACATCCATTTCGTCGAAGGTGTTCGAGAAATTGGTCGCTTTTATGCTTGATAGTTTTGCCGAAGGTATGGGTTTGCTGCCTGCTGGTCAGAACCTGCAGCGTACAGAATTGGTTTGGGTTGTGACGCATTGTTGTCAGTGTAACACCATTTACAGTCTGCGCTAGATAGTCGGTCTGAGGCCCGCCTTGTACAGTTGGACTTTAGCGCGGCATTTGAAAGGATCAACCACAGGGGCCTATTATACAAGCCTGAGTCGTTTGGAGTGGGTGGTAGGGTCCTGTCAATCATTCGCGTTTTTGTTTCTGAGCGAACGCAGTGTCTGTCTGTTGCCAGCATTTTGAGCGATCCAATTGCGGTGGAGTCTTGTGTCCCCCAGGGTAGCGTGCTTGGCGCCGTCTTGTTCGTTCTGCATACAAGTGACATGTTCTCTTCGCTGAAAAATATGATGGCTAACTATGCCGATGATTCTACTTTGATAGCAGTGATACCTACTCCCAGCATGCGTTATGCTGTCACCCAGTCTATGAATAGGAATTTATCACGCATTAGTGCATGGTGCTCGGCTTGGAGTATGAAGCTGAATGCCAGTAAGACCTAGTCGATGATTACCAGTCGGTATCGGACACTTCTACCGCAGCATCCACATCTGGAGATAGATGACACTCTACTTCAAGAGTCTAACTCCTTGGAGATTCTTGGTGTTGCCTCTGATGAGAAACTTACTTTTGAACTGCATATTAGGCGACTGGTGTCACGTGCTTCCAGTAAGATAGGACTCCTCCGTAAGGTGAATTCTGTGTTTGGTGACAGTGAGGTTGTCCGCAGATGCTTTCATGTTTTTTTCCTGTCTGTGTTATAGTATTCCTCACCGGTCTGGGCTTCAACTGCCGAGTCACTTACACCTGTTGGACCAACTTGTTAGTTCGACCAGCAGGCTGTGAGCGGATGATGATCTGCTGAACCTATCCCATGGGAGAGGAGTGGTAGAACTCTGTATGTTTTATAAAGTGTACAATAATGAGAGGCATTGGTTGCATTCATCAGTCCCTGCCCTCAAAGTCTTTAGAAGAATTACACGTGCTGCGGTCAGTGCGCACTCTTTCATGTTGGAGAATTTTAGGTGCCGAACTAATCAGTTCGGTCGGTGCTTCGTACCCTGGTCTGCTGGGGTTTGGAACTCATTGCCGGCATCGGCTTTCGGTCGTGTTGGCGTACAGGCGTTTATGTCAGCTGTTAATGGCTTTTTATTGGATTTACTTTAGCAGCGTTTCGGGCACCCCGTTGTTGCAAAGTGCTTCATGTGGGTCATGCTGCCTGTCCGTGGGGGCCCGGGCATGAAATTTTAATGATAATTAGTGGGCGATTACTAACCTACCCGAGCGTTGAAAGACAATCTACCCTTCGTGTGAGTACATCAGTGATCGAGCTCTCCCTTTCTATCATAACCTGCACTCTAGTGAGACAGACAGTGCACATATTCGGTTAGACGAAACTCATACAAATATACATGGAAGTCCAACTAAGCGTATAGCGATGCCTTATGAACTATTACCGTCCGTAGACAAAACCTCGGATGGTACAACTGTCGTGTCACTAACCTGAGGGATCTATTTTTCTATCTTATTATCGCTCGTGACATGATACAGAAGTCAACCCAATCCGATTAGCTTCAGCTTCTCGAACTTGGACTGACTTAGCCTACATGCATCTAGCAGCCTAAGATGTACAAAGCCCGTTGCACCAAGTTCAAGCAACCACATAAATGCAGGTCCTCCATAGATCATCTAAAACCTTTGTGTTCCTTGCTCTTTTCTTTGAGCTTATTACATTTCCAGGGTCGTCCGGATTTTGTTGGACTGCGTGAGGATCTCTTCTCATGGTCGACTTAATACTAAGACAAGGAGAAATGATACGCTAATTTACTTTTTGGTCTTTAGACTGGCATCGTTGCTCATTTTTTTTATTTATTTATTTAGTTATCAAGCAGCGTCTTACACAGTTCCGAGTGGGTGATATAGAAGATTGCACCCCTAGTGAATGAACCCGTGGCACAGAAGGCACCACGGCAATATAGTGAACTTGCTAACTCGAATTTAAAAATCTTCTTACTGAATTGAAGACGCAAAGGCTAATTATTATTATATTGAGTAGTTTAAGTCTCCATCTCCACAGCAACGGCGATCTAACAGAGGAAGAAGCAAGGGACACATAGTGTGACGATAGATACGTGGAACCCATGCACGAGGGTGTTCCCACACAGGATCAACGCGCATGGGAACAGCAAGTAGGGAAAGAAGAGTAAGAACAGATTGAAGAAAGATCAGTAGGAGTAAAAGATGGTAAGGAAGTAAAGTGGGCACGAAAGACAGCCGTCCCGAAGACGCAAAAGCTAAAATACAAGACAGCAATACTGAAGTTATTTATGCTGACTTCTGCGTGTAATGACGTACCTAATTAACGAAGGTACATAACCGTACACCGGCCATGCCAGGTGAACAACTACTGCCTATAAATCAACATGCAATGATAAACCAGGAACAATTTCCGTTACATACATTTCAATTAAACCGAATGATATTGACGGATCGGATACACTGAAGGTGTAGACGCATTGTATTTGATCTCAAACTAAAACATGTCGATTCTCTGTATAATGACCGGACGTTGTTGAAGAATCAAACTGAAATAATTAGTTAGGAAGACTAGGTACCAGTTATGTGTGGTGAATGCGCCCAACGATGAACTGCACATATGTTCTAAATGATATACTAATTATCTAGAAATAATCTGACTTGATCTTAAACTGCAGAACATGCAATGCACTGAAGGTGCCAAAGTAACCAACCATTAATCAGAAGTCATTTACGGGCGCTGAATACGCCCAATTATGAACTGCACAACTATCTAGAAATAATCTGACTTGTAAACTGCAGAACAGGTTGATGTAAATCGTAATGCACTGAAGGTGCCAAAGTAATAAATCATTAATTAGAAGTCATTTACGGGCGCTGAATACGCGAAGAATAAATCCTTATTAATATGTTGTCGATTAAAACCAAATCGTATATGTATGATCACTCAACACGTTATCTTATGTACCTACTCAAAAACACACAATATGGAAAGTAAAAATATCAATAACCGCACTTCCTGATAAAATGAATGCGGAGTCGTCACAAAAAGAATATGAGTTTCATGACGGCTAGAATCGAAATGACGAACCTCACAGAAGTACCAAATAATGTGAACAACCAATGCTACCAGAGTCACTAGAGAAATGGCCATCTCTACTGCTCAACTATGCTGAACATCTAGAAACGTTCCTTCCAACCAGTAGTAATTGAACGAATAAATCAACACATCCAATCCTCTTCAAGTCTCAATACTATCCAACAAAACCCAGTAAATTCTATTTGTTTTGCTAATTAACGGCTTTTTCTCATTATGAGCGACTTAGCTAGAGTCCCAGGTCCAGAACCCCTTTCTGCACCGAGGTGCAGACTAACTAGAAAAACTACATCTCAACGAGAAAATGACAAACTGACAAAATGACAGAATGGCAGGAGGTGCTATGACTTGACTAGTGCCTCACGGGCATACTTAACTTTAGATCTGAGGTACAGGGGCGTGCACTGGAGCAGAGCTACTCTAAAAGACGGGTTCATCGAATTAACCCTGCTACTGCCTTATATACTCCGACCGATGGAATCCCTAGTGACGTTTGTGGTATAGCCCCTGACGTCTATGTTTTACCCCATCGCGCTTCTTCGGCGTGCTCTGCCTCTCTGTGTATACGAACTGAAACACGTAACATTGCTGATGGATTTTTTCTCTAAGATATCCATCTCCGCTGGTCCACCGCGGGGATGCCCCAGCTACTGGTGATGCAAGTATATGCGACTTACTTTCGCTGCCCCAATGCTGCATATTGCCTCGCATGTACTACCAACTTAATTAAGATACCGTACTGCCTTTTTAAAATAAACAACACTCACATTCCAACCATGATGAAACATCACATCAATCTTAACAAGATGTCCTATACAGAAAGAGTCTTTAGTAAGAGAGTAAGTACGGGATAAGAGATGAAATTCATTTGGGCACAGTGAAAGCTAAGTCATGACGGGCACAGGCTGAGGTAAATTATTTTCATGGAAAAGAAACAATGCGCTATTCGCTGGCTGCTGCTTTTTATGTCTTTGATTCTTGGCTACGTTTTTGTGAATGTTTCCTTGACTGAAAATTTTATGAGCATAGTGCTAGCAACGAGCCGCGCCAGCACACAACATTACGCTCGAGACCGCAGGAAATACAATTAGGTGTGGAGTGATGAGCAAATGAAACTCGATTGGTTGTGACAAGTGGAACGATCATGGCTGAAGTTCTAGCACAGTTAATGATATTCTGGACCAGATTATATGAGAGGAAGTGAACGAATAGATTATGCCTTCCTATCGGGATGGCCTTCCATCGTATTGTAGCAAGAAAGGTAATAAGCTAAAGTGCAGCTACTCATTTGCCAATTGTTATTCACTCTTTCGGTGACATTTACGAGATTATAGCCTGACATATCTGATACCTCATTACTTTTACCTGCAGTGGCAAGATATTAGATTTTCATTCTCTCAGAGGCTGATTCCTGGCGCTGTATATTTTATAAGGTGTCTAACAATGAACGGCGTTGCTTGTATTCTTCTGTCCCTGACCTCATGGTCTTTGGGAGAGACACAAGTGCTGCGGTTGTTGCGCACTCCTTCACTTTAGAGACTGTTAGGTGACGAACTCGTGAGCTCAGTCGGTGTTTCCCGCCCTGGACTGTTCAGTTTGGAATTCATTACCGGCATCTGCCTTTGATTGCGTCGGCCTACGGGCGCTTGAATCAGCAGTTAATGGCTTTCTATAAAACTTTTCTTTGCAGAGTTTCGGGCGTCCCGTGTAGCATTATACTTCATTTGGATTGCACTACCTGTTAGTGGTGGCCCGAGCTTAAAGTTTTGATAAGAACAACAACATTTTTAAATAATAATACATAGTACCTCCCAGTCGAGTGAATTCTCGAGGTGCTAATGATGGTGTGTTATTTCTAGCTGTCGTTCTTATGCTACTGCGCAGAATGGGACTTTATGGCGCCGATGTTTTACCGCCGATTTTTTGTCTCAAATTTTTTCTGGCGCTGATGTTTTGGCGCCAATGTTGTTTTTTTCTAACCCCACTCAAATCCAGTTTTTTAGTTGACATATTTATGTAAAATAACGCATTGTAAGACGTTTTTCACGAATACCATTTTCGCCGGAAAGGCTTACTTTTCGAAATATTTGACTTTCCAGGTCCTATTGTTTTTCTACGAGGGAAAATAAGCACACTGGTACAGTGTAATGGAAAACCTCTTTTCATAGGTTTTTGGGTTTATTTTGGTAGAATAAAGTTAGGTTGGGTTGAGTTGGGTTAAGTTAGGTTGGATTGAGTTAGGTCAGGTTGGGTTAAGTTAGGTTGAGCAAAGTAAGGTAACGTTAAGTTAGGTATGGCTTATGTATGGTAGGGTTAGGTATCTTTTTTTTCTTTTACAGCACTGATGATGGATATGTTATGATCCGAAACGTTTGTGATATAGATAGTAAACATGTTTTTTATTAGCTTGGTTCTCCTTTTTATGTTACGAATTCAGTTCCCTAGTGACCAGTCAATTGCAATTAACAACTGTAAACTTTATAAAGATTCATTCATATATTTTTGAGTTGTTAAGCTAATAAGAATGAAAATTTAATAAAACACAGCAACAAAAAAAGTAAAAAAAAGCGAACAAACAAACAGATCATCATGAAAATTTGGTCACTTAAGTCTTAGTAATATAGCTAACAATTCATGTGAATTTCATCAGAAACCGTCTATATCTTTTTGAGTTTTGGAACTATGAAAAGTAGACAGACGAGCAAACAGATGAACGGATTTTCACCAAAGTTAATCATCTGTTGAATTAGATTAGATTAGATAGGCGGCAGTAGACGAACCAAGAGGCCCATTCCCAAAGAGACACCGGGACTAACACCCCGGCTTGTTTGAGCTATTGCCATTATGTTAGTAGGATATAGAGGATTGGGGAAACGAGAG
>LQNS02278148.1:4197735-4213795 GCA_001587735.2 Parhyale hawaiensis | reverse complement strand
GATATGCTCCCAAGAGTCCTACGCTACAGTCCCGTGATATGCTCCCAGGACCCCTACGTTACAGTCCCGTGATATGCTCCCAGGACCCCTACGTTACAGTCCCGTGATATGCTCCCAGGACCCCTACGTTATAGTCCCGTGATATGCTCCCAGGACCCCTACGTTACAGTCCCGTGATATGCTCCCAGAACCCCTACGTTACAATCCCGTGATATGCTCCCAGAACCCCAAGTTACGGTACCATCCCGTGATATGCTCCCAGGACCCCTACGTTACAGTCCCGTGATATGCTCCCAGGACCCCTACGTTACAGTCCCGTGATATGCTCCCAAGAGTCCTACGCTACAGTCCCGTGATATGCTCCCAGGACCCCTACGTTACAGTCCCGTGATATGTTCCCAGGACCCCTACGTTACAGTCCCGTGATATGCTCCCAAGAGTCCTACGCTACAGTCCCGTGATATGCTCCCAGGACCCTTACGTTACAGTCCCGTGATATGCTCCCAGGACCCCTACGTTACAGTCCCGTGATATGCTCCCAGGACCCCTACGTTACAGTCCCGTGATATGCTCCCAGGACCCCTACGTTACAGTCCCGTGATATGCTCCCAGGACCTCTACGTTACAATCCCGTGATATGCTCCCAGAACCCCTACGTTACAATCCCGTGATATGCTCCCAGAACCCCAAGTTACGGTACCATCCCATGATGTGCTCCCGGGATCCCTTAGTTATCATCTAGTTATGTGCTCTCAAAACCTCTAAGTTATCATTTTGTTATATGTTTCTATAAGTATCGCGTGATAGACCTTATCATATATACCAGCAGTTAGCCATGTGTATGGTCACATAATATAATTCGAAGGCTCATAGCCAGAAGTGGTTATGCCCATTATTTTGGCAAAATTAGGCTTAACTCAAGTGGGTTCTTGTGAGGTGTATTTTTAGTGTCAAAAGTTTCTGTGCCATATCTCTTCCTCCCGTATCCTTAATGAAGAGATATGATATGATATAGACACTTATGACTCTTAGAATATACCTCATAGGCACCCACTTGTTGAGTAATACCCAATTTCACCAAAAATGGACATCACCACTTCTGACTCTAAACCCTCGAATTATATCCACGCACTTTGCACATACGTGTGGGGTCGTTAGCCTCTTCATTTTCTGTTGAATGCCCATAGATTTTCCTGCACCACGAAGGGTTAAATTCAAAAGAATCTGTGGTAATTGATTGTATTTCACAGCACAACTGTGAGGAGACAGACTTGAAGTCTCCACCAAGACAACAGAGCAGCAGCCGATTTAAAATTCAAGCGGCAGCAGTAGGTGCTGGGCTCTTCTCTCTAAGCCAAAACACAAATTCGAACAATGTAGAGATTCGTGGCACTTCGGTTCACACTGGGGTCTGCCTGGCCAATGCCCGTCCTCTCCTCAAACGGGCTGCTGAAAAATTCCAGCCCCCGAGAAGTAACCCGACCTAGCTGGTGGGTTACTTTGGTTTTGGAAGATCCGCCTTCTAGACTTTTGCGGACCGTGACGGCGAAGTATCATGTGAACTCCCTTCAGATATCTCAGGGTTCAAGCAGCCTTGGTCACCTCATCGTTTTAAATAGTTTGGTGTCTTGCGTCCGAAAAACCGTGTCCGATGGCACAGCAGTGAAGTCCCCAAATAACGCATTCTTAGGATCGTAAATTCTAAATAATATAGTTTTCACTGCTTTCTCAAAAAACCGTCCACTCAAGTCAAAGAGATACATGTTATGTTACTGACTAGAGCTTTTGCTTGCGGACTATATTTGAAAATGTTTTCATTGAGAAGAAACGATCTTTTCCCTTTCTTTATTATGCGTCGAATCGTAACACCGATATCGTAATAGATTACATAGAAACATTTAATTTTTGTATTTTCCTATTCGTGTGTTCACGTGATGTGTCGTGCACTAGTTTACCCGGTCGTCCAAAACGACGGCAAAGAATTCATGACCTTATTTTCAATTGCCTTTATTTCGTTACTATAATTGCCAACTCGACGGTACATAGGAGATGAGCGCAACTGCTCCTGTCCTGCGCTGCCATACACAAAAATTCATATTACTTGCGCAGATAGCGAACCGTCAGTCAAGATATAAACTTTTATTCGCTATGATGTATACTCCACGATACTGAACAAATTGAATGTTTTAGATCAAGCAAAAAATGCAACTATTTCGTCAACGCATGAAAAAAATGCAGTTCGAAAAATAATTGATGCAACTTAATTTTTGGCGAGAAAAAAGTAATTGTCCAATGCATGACAGTGCGAATAGAAGCTTGGATTTCAGCTTTGGCAAAGCAAGAAATGCATTCAAATACGATGCAATGGCTTATTTTTGCCTTCGTTTGCAACCTGGACTAATTTTTGCTCTTTAGTTTATATCAAAGCTAGTTACATAATTGCCACAGTCTCCAATCTGGCCAAATCTTCGCCTGTTTGCTTCAAGTGTAACAGAAAATCGGGGAGTATACAGATGAATACACATCAGTTTTCATTATATTGTAGATAACTACAGTTAGCTGATGCATGCGGTCACTTAAAATCACTAAATGCTTCACGTACGCGTACAATAATAATTGATGTGCACAATTGATTATATATATTCCTCTTCATGCTTATTCCATCTGGCAATCAAATTAATTAGAATTTACATCTATCCTGATTCAACAATAAAAATCTGTTGCTTTTACTGATTTTACTTTCCCATCTATGCTGCAGTTTTGGCGTTTCGTGCTTTCTAGATTTCATTTTATATTTTCCTTGTGCATCCCTTGTTTACATTCGTAATGGTAGGCTTTGAAAAGAAAGTTTTTGTCTGCTTAGTCTTTGCATTAATGTTTGCCCTCACTACTAGACCGAAACTAATTATTACCATAGCCGGGTGCCGACTATGGTATAATTACGTTCTGGTGTGACGTCATCTGGAGACCAAAACTCATTCGCCCTCCAGAAGTTCTATGCATGATTGCCGTTTTCTTATTTGATTAAACGGTATTTCCTCATTGCAATGTATAACCAGTTCAATGAAACTTGAGATTTATTGTGCTAATCTTGTATAGCTCTCCATGGCTTGCTAGTATTGTTAAAAGAATATTCTGAGATCAATGACATTCATTACTCTGCCGTATATTTTTGCGCAGCGTGTGACAAAGCTAAGTGATGTTAGATAGTTAATGGAACGCGGAAAAGTATATAACTTTTCAAAGACTAGTAGTTCCTCAATAAATGTCCCAAGTGCCAACAGTTATAGTCATCGATAACTCTATACATCAACTACCGGGCAAAGTAGGAAGAGACTGTTTGAAACACCATTCGACAGAAAGAAGCAAGGAAAGTCAATCTGTAAATCTGAGTGGGTTACCCTAAAACAGTCTTCTTGCTATTTTTTGTTATATATAATGGGATACTACGTTAAACTTCATGTCCGATCGAACTTGTAAATTTACTCCTATGATGCTGCAGGTTACAGATGAAATGTTAAAGAAGCTCGTTGGCGTAGAAAAATATTGAGTCTAGAGTTGGAAGTAATAACGTCATTTTATGCTTAAACAAGTTTTTGCAAACTTATGGTATACTTGCTATGTATGCTTTAATATAGGGAAGTTACACTAGTAAGCAGGTACCGTGCGTGGCATCCGCGTATTTGACTGTACAATAGCGTACAGAACTGCAGGGGCGTGTTGCAATCAGGCCTTCGGTGTCGCCTGTGTTGCACCGGCCTCCAATGCGACACAGGTTGGGTAACACCGGGTAACGCAGAAGACAACTCTCCTAAATTGTAGGTTTATGAGCTGGGTAACACTGCTTTTGCTTACAAACATTGACTTCGATGCTCAACAATAAGTACTACAAAGTCTAGGATTGCCTTATATTGCTGAATTATTGCATTTAAAACACTTTTGCTTAGTTTACTCAACTTTTTATCCCTAAAATGCAGTCAAAATAAGACTCCACCAAAACATATATGTTAAAGCTTGCCGAAAATTCCGCAACACTGTAATGAGGCGCTGAGATCGCACGTCGCATTCACTGCTATACGGGTAACCCAGTGAGGGTAACACCGGCGTCCGATTGCAACTTGCCCCCTCAGATACTAATGCGTCATGATATTACTGTGAATATAGCTCCAGCGGATAAAATTACAATGCATTGCTGCCTTTTACCTAACTAGCGATAGACGAAGCCAGTCTTTACCCATACTGCGCGGGAATAAAACTTCCAGGACAATGCAGCCTCGTTTTATCATGTTTGCGCATAGATTTCGATGTTCAAATCAATCAATTCATGATAATATTTAAAAAGAGCCCTTTGCAGCTTCTTCTTAAATTTTGGGCAATAACTGGCTTCTTGTTCATATTACATGCTTTCATAAACTCGGGCACATGAACAGGACTAGCAGCGCTGAGGTCTCCAGGGGACGTTTTAGAGCGAGATGTGCGGAAGATTCGTAATTGAGTCAGGTTATGGGACTATTAAATTTTATACTAGCTTGGTACGTAGTTTTACAATGGGCGCGAACTATGACAGAAGTTACCTACTTTTTTCATCATAGTCTACTCTCGAGTTTGTTCGACTGATGGTCCTGGCCCTTTTATTGTAGGATTATAGATTCCCTCCCAAAATTCACGGCGGAAACCTTCTACGCGACTTTAAATTTTGATTGGGTTGCGCCTGTCGGCCTTTGTCACGTACAGTATTACAATAATATCGGATGTTACTTTCCCCAGCCAGGGAGGAAGTCAGGCACGACAGTAATGCAGCGTCATTGTTTCTACAGTTCATGGTCCCCTAGGAGATGGACTGCACCGGCCTAACCAGAAATGGGGACAGGGGTGAGGGGCAGTGGGACACAGTTATCGAGACCCTTCCGTTTATGACGCCCTGCAGAACTCTGACTTCCATGCGTTCGGCTGCAACCGTACACTCTTCCGTACACCCCTCTGGTCCCTAGCACGGCTCTCTTTGCAGTACGAACCAGTGCATTTAGGTTTTTTAGTTGGGTTGTGTGAAGAAAACGACTTTGCCTAAACTTGTCTGCTGTAGCAAAGTGAAAACGAACATGTCTTGGCGACAGCGTCAGTGTTTACTTGCAGTCTATACCGTGCTCTAGGTTGGCTTAATACCTGTTTCTCTGTTATCGCATTAGGTTGAGCTATGCTGCATAGTGTGGGTTTCGGCTATAGGATTCTATTTTACATTCATATTGTGAAATCTAAGCGTTTGGGCGTCCATGGACAAGTAATGAAGTTCACTTAAGCGACGCTAGGGCGTCCAAAGTGCTCCTTTGAAGCACAGCTCAAAAATCATGAGCGGCCGACTTGAATGCCTGCACATCAACACGGCCCAACAGAGATATCGGCCCTGAATACCAACACGAATGGGGTACAAGATACCGATCGAACTTGATGAATGTGGCACCTCAAGGAGCAAATGGGAGGCATAGAGAATCTGCCTAACATTACGAACTAATTTCATCAGCAGGAATTGCCACCAGATGCAACGCCCCCTGCCGAAAGTCCCTCAGTAACCCCCGGGGACTTGACATCCAAGACATTCCCATTAGGAGAGGGCTCGCCAGAACATCCCCCTGAGGGGGAGTGGTTTCGTATTTGCGTTATCAGTGGAAAGGACACCTTTTACACTTTCTTACTGAAAGCCAATCCCCTGTTACTGTTGCTGGTGAAAAGGTTAATACTTTTTGTCGTCCAATTAAAGACCACTTAGCGAAAAAGGTTAAAAGTGATACTCCACCTTGAAGCCCCACTTATCACTTATAGTGAAGTTGAAATCAAGAGGTTAATCCTTTTATTTCTCCAATAAAAGATAAATTATGTTACGGCTATGCACTACTGAAAAGGTAGCTAATTTTTTGGGGGGGGAAACCTTAATTAATTACAGCTTACAGCCAATTTTGATATCGCAGCGTACACCCATCTGCCTAAGGCTATTAATGTATTCGTATGATTGCACAAAGGCTATGTAAAACCTACAGTATATAGGATACTGTGCGCTCTAATGCGATGAACCGGTACGGTAGTGCTCTGATAAATGTAGGGATTCATGAAGTTTGTTGCAACTGACTTAACACTGATGGACCAAGGGCGTCACTTAGAAATTTCCATTGGGAAACTGAGAGTAAAGGGGACTGGAGTAAAACGAAGAGGGGGTTCAAATTGCTATGAGATGCATGTATATTGGTTACGTGCTAGCAATATTAGGGGACAGGCAGAGCGGGAGTTCAGGGCATTCTCTAATTTTGCTTTCACATGACCAACATACATGTATCTGACAGCAATGTGAAGACCCTCCGCATTTTACTGAAGCCCCACACCAACCCTATGCTCCTCCAATGCAAATTTCCTAGCGTTTCGTCAATAGCTTAGTCCTTCGGTTTCTTGTCCTCATTAACAGGACTTCTCCCGTTGTACAGTGCGTCAGAGATACACTCACCGTCCACTCACCAGTGGTTGCACGCATCAAAGGTGAACTCCAGCGTGCCGACTATAGAACGGACACCTACGAACAGGTCGTCGCGGCTCCACTCCCGTAGGTGTTGGTCCCAGTCCAGTCGCCAGACACCAACATAAGTATTTCAGTGATACCGAATACTGGGAAATTTGGTATAAATAAATATGTTCAAGAAGAAAATCAAACTGAGACAATTCTCAAGTAATAAATATAAAGTCGACTAACAAAATTTGACGTTTCGGGAGCGTATACTTCCCTTCATCAGAGCAGGAAAACCATGAACTGTGCATAAAAAAGATTTTTTTATTTCGATTTACAAGGTGGGAGGGATCATAGGGGCTATCGGGGGAAGTCGAAAAGGTGAATGAACAAAACTACTTGGAGGTTCCGGATGTCAGTGCCTGTACGGTCAGCGGATGTGGGACTAATTGTGGACTGTGCGAAGCGTTAAGGCAGAGGTCATAATGTTAACTTTGGGTCTTGTTCCATGGGTTTAGAGGAACTCTAAGGTTATATGATCAATTGGGATAGAAGGGTCTATGATTGAGCAGCCATTCTTACTGGATTGATGGTTGTTTTGCTCAGCATGCAGGCGGGGAGCTGAATGTTGGGGTTTTGCGAGTGGTAAACTGGTAAACCGGTTCGACTACATATACCTAAATGTTGGTCAATACGGATTTTGAAGCGTTGTCTTGTGCTACCGATGTACGGGGCATTACAACCTCTGCAGTGGAAACGGTAGATAACGGTTGACAAAAGTAGTGTGGGAGGTTTGTATTTAAATTTATAGTGGGAGTTCATGGAAAACTTTTTTTTATGAAAATTTGAAGTTTATGTGTAGGTAAGCCTCGGAGAGAAACGTTTTCGAAGTATTTACCGTACTAACCGAGGCTTTGTAATAGCTAATGGCTAAGGAGGGGAACCTCCACAAACTCTCAGGGGGCGCTGCTCCCTATTAACATAGAATATATGAATCTAATTAACCTAACCCTAGGGCCTATCCTATGCCCCATGAGAGGTGACCTAACTGCTGTGACACACAAACCGGAGATGCGATTGTCTAAAATTTTATATTTTTCTGTCATAACTCCACAGCCCTGCCCCAACAGAATTTTTGACCGCCCCGTAAGCTAATCCTGTGATATACCATAATTTCTGGAGGGGTCGAAAATTATGCTAGGGCAGGTTTTCCTTATGGAGGCGATTCTCACTTTATGCTGCATCTCTTTATAATAGCACCCAATTACAGCGAAGTTATTTGGTCGCAGAGCATCCAACTATATCACCTTGAGTTTCCTTGGTAGCGTAAGCTTACGTAAGTCACTTCTATATTTCTAAACTAAGTTTTCTATGAATTCATATCTATAGGCGTAGCAATTAAGGATGTACTGTAAGAGGAGGTACTGTTGGTAAATAAAAAAAAATTCACAGCATAGCATACATTTGCAGAATGCTAAATTTAGGATAGTTTTTTAAATATTATTCCGTGACTATTTCCAAACGGTATCATGCACGACAACAGTATCACTTTTGCGATCCAGAGAAGATTGATCTTGCAGCTTCTGATTATAGCCCTTCAAGCAATTAACGACAGAAATTGATCATCAAATAGAATGGAATAATATTCATAGGTTTAAAACTAGGGGAAGAAAATTGGATGATCATGTTATAAAGTTCAAAATTACAGAATGCACAATAAGGCTTATAAAAATAAAGGACATACAAGGATGTATGCAAATAATATTTCACCAAAAATGGTTGATAAGAGCGTTCATATAGCTACGTTATCAAATATAATGCATAAATCTGAACATGGCCTCCCAGAACATTTTCTACTAATTTTAATCACAGAAAATGTCCTTTCCGGTGAGACTTCTATTGACCTGACGTTTAGAGTAGCACCCAACTATAGCGAGGGATTCAAACTATAGCGAACTCGTCAGCGCTCTAAAGGAGGCATAAGGAGGAAGGAAGGTATAGGAATTAAAGTTCGCTTTGCTAATTTTTAAAGATTCGGAGGTTCGGGAACAAGTGTTTGGAATAAATGTTCGTATGAAATTTTGAAAATCGGGTTCGCTATTCGAAGGTTCAGAACCTAAAACGAACGTGGATTCGTGTTCGGAACCCAAGAAATGGTTCGCGCGCCCACCTCTGATATTATGATATATTTTATTCCAAAACACGATGTTTTAAGCTACAGTTCTTTGTTTGTTCGTACCCACGTGTGACACAGGGGGAAGGTTGTTTTCAAGCCTTGAATGTTCAACGATAACAACACACAAACGCTCACCGATTCGTCATGAAGGGCGCGCAGAGCCTTCAACCCGTTTTGAAAGCAGTCCTCGCCGTAGTCTTTCTTGACGTCTTCGTTAGCTGCAGCCCAAACCTCTTCTCCAACCTTCGCAATGTCCTCCCCACGGAGGATACTAGTGCCTAAACACAAGGTTTTCTTCAGTAGATCTAATTGCTTTCAATTCTCTCATACGAAGATACTAGTTCAACTAATGATAAGCGACCCCCAACGGGTCTGGGGTTGCGTATCTTTCCGTGGCCAATATTGGGATCGCCTATCTTTACCTGGACGACAACGTATTGTGTTATTTTAGGAACAATATCAATTGAAGTACCTAAGTTATTTTGAGTATTACACAGGGCAACAATTTTTTTTTATTTGTTACCTCAACTTTACGCGCTATTCCATAGTCAATATTTGACCTTGATTTTAGATCTGTAACTGAAATTTCGCTAGCACGTCAGGTGTTTAGATATTCGTACTAGCTATACTCGTAGGAATAGCATTACAGGACTCGTCTGAAAACCTTGCCAGTGGGCGTTCGGTAGGAATAGCACTGATGAAGCACACGAAGCAGGCCGTGATTGCTTGAAAGTTTGACGTGATAGACAAAAATGGTTATCAGATTTGGAATCACGAGGTAGAACTGATGATAATACAGTTGAAATAATTTCGACAACAAATTGCTTGTTGCCCAGTGTTATCCTTGACTATTCAAACAAAATGTGATGTATAGCCCTGTTATATCCGACAATGTCAATTTAAATTATTTATTTTAGTGAATTATCCCTTATTAAAAAAAAATATTACTGCCACGAAAGTAATATTCAGGTCCTTTATCTTTACCTGGGTAATTTTGGGGTTGCTTATCTTTATCTGGTAATCATGAGGTCGCTTATCCTTACCCGATCCAAATATTTTATCGTCCCTTATATGTAGCTCCCTCATGCTCCTACATCAACCTATAAAACAACTAGGGAGTAATTATAACGGGAGGAACAGACAACCATACGAAGCAGAAAACGATCGGTGTCCGCGTCGTAGCGGACCCAGCGTCTGGAAGTTCCCTTGATGTCTATGATTTTATCATTGATATTACGGTCTATTCTGATCAACCTACATGTTTTAGTTGAAGCTCAAGATAAGTATTGTAGGTATTGTGCTTAGGCCCATCATTAATAGATATTTTTTCATGTAGTGCAGATCAGCCTGTCGTACTGCTGAAACACTCCGCTGGCATAATTACTTAAGTGGAAAAATTGTGGTAAACATATTCTCAATAAGGTGAGTTCACACGTCATTCATCTCAACGCGTTCACTCGTCTTCTTATACGAATGTGTTACTGTGCCCCATAATAAGCAAAAAAGTGCACTGTTTTCTCACTTTTAGATCACACCAAAGCTAAAGAGCTATCCGTAACTTGCCTAGTGAAACTTGCAGAGGAACCAACTTGACGGTAAACCTTAGCTAAGGCTAAGGTAACCTATCCCAAATCATAGGAAAGACGGCCACGATTAGAAATTGAAATCTCTTCGTGCTGAAGCTATTGAAAGTTATGCAGTACGATAATTTAACTATAAAATTGACTTGTTTAAAAATATTCTGTTCTTTGTTAACCACTTTGAATTTCTATGTATAGTTGATTTGTGCTCCGTTGAATGAGATGATGTGTAACAGATAAGAAGTGCGCGGCGGGTTAGTTAAAATTCATTAGTTTAGGAAAAGTGTATCGGGATAGATAAAGTGCACAATAATGTCTGCAGCGGGTGCCTTATACGTAAGATGAGGTGCGTCAGGTGAGGCGATAATAATCAGTTCACCTGCTTTCTCACGGATGCTCATATACTACTTGCTTCAGGTAATACTAAGTGTGAAAGGTAAGATAATGTGCGCTAGGTAACACAATGGGCTTTGGGTTACGTCAGATGCGATGCCATTAGATTAGATTAGATAGGCGGCAGTAGACGAACCAAAAGGCCCATTCCCAAAAAGACACCGGGATTTACACCCCGATCCTCTATGAGCTATTGCCATTATGTTAGTAGNCTCAGGCAGGTGAGTGGTCACCAACGTGCGTAGTTTCCACTTGAGGTCGCACGGCTGATATCTTGCCTGTGGATGCTTGTCCAGCAGCGCCGAGGTGAGGGCATCCACAACCAGGGTCAGGTCAGCGGTCTGTGGTTGTAGAGTATTTCAGTGATATCGAATGCTGAGAAATTGGGCTATAAATAAATCTGTTCAAGATGAAAATCCAACTGAGACAATTCTCAAGTAATAAATATAAAGTCGACTAACAAAATTTGACGTTTCGGGAGCGTATACTTCCCTTCATCAGAGCAGGAAAACCTATCAACTGTGCATAAAAAAAAAAAAAATTTATAGTTGGAGGTTCCGGATGTCTGTGCCTGTACGGTCAGCGGATGTGGGACTAATTGTGGACTGTGCGAAGCGTTAAGGCCGAGGTCATAATGTTAACGTTAGGTCTTGTTCTATGGGTTTAGAGTTACTCTAAGGTTATAAGATCAATTGGGATAGAAGGGTCTATGATTGAGAAGCCATTCTTGCTGAAGGGATGGTTGTTTTGCTCAGCATGCAGGCGGGGAGCTGAATGTTGGGGTTTTGCGAGTGGTAAACTGGTAAACCGGTTCGACTACATATACGTAGATGTTGGTCAATACGGACTTTGAAGTGTTGTCTTGTGCAACCGACGTACGAGGCATTATAACCTCTGCATTGGAAACGGTAGATAACAATTGACAAAAGTAGTGTGGGAGATTTGTATTTGAATTTAAAGTGGGAGCTCGTGGTAAGCGTCTTTTTTATATGAAAATTATTATTTTTTTTAAGTTTATGTGTAGGTAAGCCTCGGAGAGAAAAGTTTTCGAAGTATTTACCGTACTAACCGAAGCTTTGTTGCAGCTAATGGCTAAGGGAACCTACACAAACTCTCAGGGGGCGCTGCTCCCTATTAACATAGGATGGACGAACCTAATTGACTTAACCCTAGGGCCTATCCTATGCCTCATGAGAGGTGACGTAACTGCTGTCACACACAAACCGGAGATGCGATTATCTAAAATTTCTCATTTTTCTGTCATAACTCCACGCCCTGCCCCAACAGAATTTTTGACCGCCCTGTAAGCTAATCCTGTGATATTCCATAACTTCTGGAGGGGTCGAAAATTATGTTAGGGCAGGATTTCCTTATGGAGGCGATCCTCACTTTATGCTGCATCTCTTTATAATAGCACCCAATTACATCGAAGTTATTAAGTCGCAGAGCATCCATATCACCTTGAGTTGACTTGGTAGCGTAAGTTTACGTAAGTCACCCATATATTTCCAGAATAAGTTTTCTATGAATTCATATCTATAGGCTTAGCAATTAAAGATGTACTGTAAAACGAGGTACTGTTGGTAAATAAACAATTCACAACGTAGCATACATTTGTAGAATGCTAAATTTAGGATAGTTTTTTACATATCATTTCGTGACTTTTTCCAAACGGCATCATGCACGACAATAGCATCACTTATGCGATCCAGGGAAGACTGATCTTACAATTTCTGATTATAGCCCTTCAAGTGAACGAGGAGACGACAAAAATTGATCATTTTTAAATGAGAATGGAATAATTTTCATAGGTTTAAAACGAAAGAAAAAATTGAATGATCATGCTGAAAAGTTCAGAATTACAGAATACACAATAAGGCTTATTAAAAAATAAAGAACATATAAGGATGTATACAAATAATATTTCACCAAAGATGGCTGATGAGAACGTTCATATAGCTACGTTATCCAATATAGTGCATAAATTTGAACATGGCCTCACTGAACGTTTTCTACAGATTTTGATCACAGAAAATGTCATTTACGGCCATACTTCTATTAACCTGACATTTAGAGTGGCACCTAACTATAGCGAGGGATTCAAACTATAGCGAACTTGTCAGCGCTCTAAAGGAGGCATCACCTGTACCTCGATCTGTGGGTGTGTCGATAACGGAGACTTCTACTTAGTTGATACAATTTTAAAACACGCGTATGTAACAAATGTATATAAGGCAGAGGTGGGCGTTCCAAACAAGTGTTCGCGAACCTATATCCGCGGATTTGTTCGGACCGGCTAAATCCCGGATTTGTTCGGACCGGCTAAATCCCGGATTTGTTCGGACCGGCTAAGTCCCGGATTTGGGTTCGGATTCCGACCAACGTCAAGAGAGATTCGGACTTTCAGGATCAGAACGTCTTTTTTTCGCGAATCTGAACCTCCGAATCCCGGGAAAAATTCCGAAAAACGAAGACAACCCAACATTGGTTTCAACTTTTCCGCGGCATACAGCTGTGGCTGGTGATGCTTATAGTTTCTGTAACAATTAGAGACGTCTATAACCATTGGCATGGTTTCCCTTTATCGCTTCTCTCTACTTCTATTTCAGTATATAGGCGTGTTAGTTCATGTCTCAACTCTCATGTGACCGCTGCTCATGTGCATATATCGAATGCTGCTATACGGTACGTTGGTTTCGATGGATCGTAAGTTCTAGGACTAGGAACGAGTTAAGCTAATTCAATGTAAGACTTCAGTTATGAATCTTAGCACAGCCAGGTATAATGAGTCAATTAGCAGCATGACCACCGGTGAGTCATCTTAGTATATGATGCAAGCACATGTGTGTAGTAATGCGAAACAAAGACTAGTAGCACTGCCTTAACTGCCTCTTTGAACTTGGAAATATACTCGTGGTGTTTAACTCGTTTCTCTATCTGCACCACACAGACTCGTGTTGTGACTGCAACTGGCTGCCAGCCAATCGGAACGCTTGTTTGTGACGCGCAGCCACCGCGCATGCTCCGGTGGCTTCTGTCTTGCATTGATAGTTTATTTATCTAGTACTAATTTGTTTAATGAATAGTGTAGATAAATTAATTTACACTTTTTTATTGGAAAGCTTCAAACTTAGATTCGGAGATTCGGAATAAGTAAAATTTAGGCGTGGAAATATTCGGAAGGTGTAGGAATTAAGGTTCACTTTGTTATTTTTTAAAGATTCGGAGGTTCGTGGACAAATGTTCGGAATTAATGTTCGCGCCGAAATTTTGAAAATCGGGTTCGCTATTTAGAGGTTCGGAACCCGAAACCGACGTAGATTCGGGTTCAGGTTCGCAACCCAAAAAAGAGTTCGCACGCCCACCTCTGATGTCATGATATATCTTATTCCAAAACAGGATGTTTTAAGCTACAGTTCTTGGTTTGTTCGTACCGACGGATGACAAAGGGGAAGGTGATTTTTCAAGCCCTGAATGTTCAACGATAACAACACATTAACTCTCACCGATTCGTCACGAAGGGCGCGCAGGGCCTTCAACCCGTTTTGGAAGCAGTCTTCACCGTAGTCCTTCTTGACGTCTTCGTTAGCTGCAGCCCAAACCTCTTCTCCAACCTTCGCAATGTCCTCACCACGGAGGATATTAGTACCTAAACACAAAGTTTTCTTCAGTAGATCTACTATGTGCTTTCGATTCTCTCATACGAAGATACTGCTTCAAGTAATGATAAGCGACCTCCAACGGTTCTGGGGCTGCTTATCTTTCCGTTGCTAATATTGGGATCGCCTATCTTTACCTGGGCGACAACATATTGTGTTAGATTAGGAACAATATCAATTGACGTATCTAAGTTATTTAGTGTATTATCCTTGACTATTCAATAAAAATGTGATGTATAGCACTGCTATATCGTACAATGTCAATTAATGATTTATTTTAGGGAATTATAAAATATTTTTCAAATAAAATGTGATGTTAAAGTTTTCCAATTTATCACTCTCACGAAAGTAACTTTCAGGCCCTTTATCTTTACCTGGGTAATTTTGGGGTTGCTTATCTTTAGCTGGTAACCATGGGGTCGCTTATCCTTACCCGATCCAAAATATTTTTCTCGTCCCTTATATGTAGCCACCTCATGCTCCTACATCAACCTATAAAACAACTAGGGAGCAATTATAACGGGAGGAACAGACAACCATACGAAGCAGAAAACGATCGGGGTTAGCGTCATAGCGGGCCCAGCGTCGGGAAGTTCGTTTGATGTCAATGCTTTTATCATTGATATTACAGTCTATTCTGATCAACCTACATGTTTGAGTTAGAGCTCAAGATAAGTCTCTATTGTAGGTATTGTGCTTAGCATTGCTTCTCAGTTATTCTTTAGTTTTATTTAGTAATTAATTGTTTTAGAAGTTCATTGAGTTGTGAATGGTCTAGTTGAAAAGAAGCAATTTTTGTGAAAAATTATTGGTTTCAGAAATTACAAAAATTAGGAACTAGAATTCGAAGGAATTGACGTATGCGTTACCTCCTCTCTTCCGTAATTTATGAGGCCCCAGAGAACGTTATTTCATGAAAATGCCTATAAAAACGTTTAGGCAATTGTAATTAGTATTTATTTATGACCGTAGGATGATGTCACCTCAGTAGTGTATAGTGTAGCGAATTCGCCGTTTTTGAGGGTAGGTTCCCCTCGCGCCGCCGGGTCACCGCGCCGCCCCTTCCGGTTTCTCATGCCCCGCCCACTCCCCCCCAGACCCCGCTATACCGGTAGTGCATTGGCCGTTATGAACCGGAAGCTCACGCGCGAGGGGAGCCGCGAGGGTAGGTTACCCTCAAAAACGGCGGATTCGCTACACTATACACCACTCACCTACTATTATTATTATTGTTAAATCACACCAGACTGGCGACGTAGGAACGGAGAAACTCCATGAGGTTAACAAACCCCCACGCAACCAGTCCAGCGGGTGAAGAAAACAAAAGAATGAAAAAAAAGAAGATCCGAAATCACAGAATAGCTCAGTGTACAGATCGTTTAAAGCTGCCAATACCAGCACCAGCAAAGACAGAGCCATCGAGACAATTCCAAACATCCACACTCGATGGGAAAAACGAACGGGAATACTGGCCCGTACGGCATCGTAACGTTTCCAAGGCAAACTCATGAAGAGCACCAGTCCGCCGAGTATACCTCACCCGAACAAATGGATCCGAAAGAAACTCAGACAGTGGATGACTGGGGCAGTTATAGATTTTATACAGAAAACAGACCCCACCAACTCTGCGACAATACGCCAGATCACAAGGCACAACACCACCCAGCATGAACGCACATCGACGAACCACTTTGTCAAGCGAACACAGGTGGCAGTCGGCAGCAGAGCCCCAGACTACAGAGCAGTACTCCAGAAGAGGGAGGAC
>LQNS02278148.1:4165727-4180860 GCA_001587735.2 Parhyale hawaiensis | reverse complement strand
GTAATCTCAAGGTCCCCAGATCGAGTCCTGGCTCGATGCTTTGTATTTATTCTATTAAAACACAAGGGTGGACGGATGAGCCCCCTGTCTGGATAATTCCGGGTGTTGACGGGACGATAAACTGTAAGATATATATATATATATATATATATATCCTGACTCAATTCTTTGTATTTATTTTATTTAAACACAAGGGCAGACGGAGAGCCCCCTGTCTGGATAATACCAGGTGTTGACGGGACGAGAAACTGTGAGATCTTTCAGGTTATTAATTCTTCAGGGTAGACGGATGAACTCCCTCATATACGTACCGCTCTGCCTTAATATCGTTGCACTGATGCAGGGGGCAACGCAAGTACCTTGCGTGCTTGCGTTGCTTTTAGCTGTTTGTGGTTTGGTGGTATGAGTGGCAGCGTGGAAATCCCTAGGTCCCCGGATCGAGTCCTGACTCGATTCTTTGTATTTATTCTGTTTAAACACAAGGGCGGACGGAGAGCCCCCTGTCTGGATAATACAAGGTGTTGACGGGACAAGAAACTGTGATATATATTTATATATACATATAGTTATTGAACTGTTTAAGTGTAATTTGTCTTAATGCTGCATTTAGGTGTATTTTTTATGAGTCTAATGCCGCGTTTAGGTGAAATACCCAGGTGTAAGCTTAGGAGGAGCAAGGAATGGTTCTTCTGACTTCCAAATGAGCTAGCCTTCATAAGGTTAGGTTAGGCAAGGACTGGTTCTATTGACATCCTAAATAAGCTAACCTAACCAAACTTTATAACTTAACCTAATAAACTAAAATCCTAATAACCCAAAAGCGTAAAAAAGTAAGCCATCAAAAATATGAAAAAACACTCAATATCAAAAGTCTAAAAAAAACTCATTGGAACGTTACAGGAAACTAACCTGGCCCTTCCTAACCTTTCACAAGTTAGTTAATTTGACGAGGAGCTGTGGTAAGGTGGTGATAGTGGTGGTGGAAGACTAAGAAGTGTCCGGAACCGTTTGTCTGTAGAAATACCTACGAGAAAAATCCGTGAATATTTCACTGCCGTTAAGTGTAAAGAATTTTATCACACCTATCGGCCGACTTTGCAACTATTGTAGTACTTAGTTGGAAACGCTTACAGCTAACTTAACTATCCATATAGTTGTGCGTAACGCTTTATTGTAAATTCACTTCTGAACATAATTAGCATCATCTGGTGTCTACTCAGCGGACAGTATTTCAAAATTGAAGAAACGTTTGCCAAATTGAAACTGATGTCTAAATTATATCTTTTGGAAACTCGGTATCATAGTCACACCAACTATGAGATAAGTATAGAAATGAGCTTCAATGTAAAGAAGGTTTCTAATAAGGGTAATAATATTCATATGATTTTTTATGACGATTGATGCATTAGAGATAATGTATCTTATTTTGGCACGCACCTCATTTACAGTATAGTCGCTGTGGCTACTTCCTGAAGTTTGTAGATCAATAGACCCATCAATATCTTTTAGTTACCTATTGCTCCTGATGCCGTGGAGATTTTCTATTAGCTGCGAGCACGTATTTTTTTTTACTCTAAGAATATCTTCATTTAGCGAAATTCAATTTACTCGCTGGTACTGTTTATTGCTTTCCGTGCTAAAGGTCTTCGTTTGATGGTGCAGCCTTGCATGCAAGGAGGTTCAACAGAGAGGAGGGAGCCAGGAGCCTCGTCCATGAAACTCAGGAGTTGGGTGTGGCTGTAGCCAGTGGCCGTATGCACCAATCGCATAATCACTGAAACCTTGTGCGGCTGCAGCCAGTTGCGTATGCACCAATCGCATATCAGTACATCATTTTGTCAGGTGCTCCCGCGTAAAACTCGCTGTTCCCGCGTCACTTCCTCCAATGAGATTCATGAACACATCACAGCCACTCCCGACCCGTTGGAATGCAAGCTTACCTTATTTATAGCAGCAGAGCTCCCTCCCCCTCTATTAAAGCTCATTGCTGCCATTAGCTTAGTATGTTTGCCGAGGCTACAATATGCACCCGCAAGCCGAACTTAATGAACGAACGCTCAGCTCGCACTGGGTCCCGATAGTAAAGTGAAAGTTGACAGGCAAGATGCCGATGGAAAATTATTATTATTATTATTATGGGCAACATGGGAGATGAACGCCCGTTCAGAAGTTGATCGCACGATTGTATGGTGTGGAACAAAATTCAATGTTCTCACCGCAGCGTGCAGGAGGCGGGCGACCTGATGGCCAATTCCAGTGTCGCAGCCCGTGATGAGGACGGCCTTGCCTTCAGGTGGGAACTGGAACGAAATTTATCCAAGACTTTACCTGCACGTTTTAAAACATTACAGTGTGCGCATAGCATACGACTAGAACACGGCCGTGGGATATAAATTCATATAATATCTATATACCAGGTGTTGCAAAAAAACTCTGCCAAACTTTCATAGGTTATAGGGACACTCAAAACAAACACTTTTTCACAAATACCAAAAATTCCCAAACTTGTTCGTTTCCGAGATATTGACATGTGTAACGTTTAGGGTAATCTTACAAATAGTAAATAAGTCTTTATGTTAATCCTAGTTATACCTTTGCATCTGGCAATACAGCAGTTGCCTACGTTATGGCAACACTGTGTTTACAAATTACTTTACCGGACCGGCGAAATGTTCCAGTAACATGGCCTGCTAGATCTCCCGACCTCAATCCACTGGATTTATTTTTCTGGGGCCACATGAAAACTTTGGTGTACGGCACTCTTCTGCAGTCAGAATTTGATCTTGTTGCAAGGATCGCGGTCGCAGCAGGCAACATCGCTGAAGATCGACAAATGTTATCTCATGTTCAACAGTCCTTTCAGAGGAGGTGTCACGCCTGCACTGAAGTAAATGGTGGACATTTTGAACAGTTAATATAATTGGTTGTAAAACTAATGTATTACATTTCTTTACACAATATTCTTTTAGTTTCCACTCTACTGTTTATTTGCAACTGGAGTTGTATGTAGGTAGGCCTTCATTTAGTTACAGTTTTAGTTACCGTTTTGTTACAAATTACACATGTCAATATCTCGGAAACGAACAAGTTTTGGAATTTTTGATATTCGTGAAAAAGTGTTTGTTGAGTGTCCCTATCACCTGTGAAAGTTTCGCAGAGTGTTTTGCAACACCCGGTATATTTTACCAAAAGTCAGTCCACTTTATTTACTGTATTTACTTGATTGCTTGTTTGCACACGGGCACACGGATTCATCACTTTACGATGGAAAGAAATTCGAACGTCAGTGGTGGAGCTACGCCTCTAAGGAGGTTTTAAAGTCCACCATACAATCTATGAAATTGTCCAAGAGCCAGATTGACTCGGATATTTAGGAAGTGTTGTCATCTATATACCGAGTGCACGAAAAAAGTAAAATTTTATTTGCGTGCCCAGTATCAGTAGCTAAGACGACTGAAGAAAATCACAAAACTTCTTTGCTTTCAAGTGGTAAAAAATTCGAGCGTTGAAGATCTAATTCGATTGTATCCATGAATTCGGCTGAATTCGGCTGCAGAATTCGGCTGCTTAACTTAAATCAAGGCCCCTAGATACGTAATATGCATAAAGGACGGTGCTTGAATTTACACGTTAAATCTAAAGGTGATACGGGAAGGGCAACTGGACTAGGTATACCCAAGGAGCTTCTAATGGGAGGAGCAGGCCCAAGCTTTCTCTGGGCGAGTAAACACATGGCTTTTTCACGTGATCGAAGCTAGCGTTTGGAGTCCTTAAAGTTGCTGAAGTGGCAGTGATCAGCACATTTAATTAAGGAAGATACAGACGGGCAGTTCTTCAACATTTTTGCTAAGACAATCGTTGCTGAAGGTTTATATCCCAGTGCTCACCCTGTTACTTTCATCAATAGATGGCATACTGGATACAAGTTTCCTTTACATATTTCCATCCGCTCGGAATGTCGTCGAGGGTTAATGGCTATAAAAATATAAGCTCAGGACTCCTTGCTATATATATAGGCTGCGTGAGGCAATGCCGCTCTCCGATTGGATAAGCCACTCAGCCAGTTTAAGGGAAAAGTTTACTCGCAACGCTCCCGTAGAATAAATAGAGAGGGTGCACTCCTTTCTATTAGAACTTCTTTGGGTATACCACATATGTATATTTCCCCGTCCGTACAGACCGAGTGTTGAAACTTTCTTTGAGAAATAAGAAGCTGGTGATGGTGACCCGTTGGGGAAAGTGCCGCAAGAGTGGACTGCCAAATAGCGTGAGGTCTATAACCAGTTGAAAAACAAATGCTTTTTACGAAGAAGATGAAGTTGACCCAACGGGTCACGGACAGTCTAGTAATATACAAAAAGTCTGTGCTCCAAGGAGAGACAAAATTGTACCGCCCTACCGTTTTCCGTTCACTGTTCTGCGGTCAGTGATTGTCAGTGCCCAAACTTCCTTGACTTTTCCTAATTTCTCAATAACATCAATAAAAGTCCAAGATACCCGCACATTATAGCCAACAATCGAGATAAATATCGCTTTTTTGGAAAATTCGGTGATAACAGTTCCGTGAACGCGTGATAACAGTTCCGTGAACGCGCGCTTCTGGAATGACGCTAGGCAGCATCACAGACGCAGCTATGCATCGTTAGTCGCCCACTAGCAAGCAAGGACTAAGATAATATGGCACACACGCTCCTCACTGTTTCAATGGTGTGCATTTGTAGATTTCTTTACGAAAGAGAACTTTTGAAATGATTACTGAAAGATAGCAACAAAGCTGGAAATGAGAAATAGAAGCGATAATACGTTCAGCTCTTTGAAGCACAAGATCATGATCTAAATTGATAACATATGGTCGTAGTAGGAGCAGAAGCATTGCCTGCAGCACTGTCGCTGCTATAGAAGTGATTCGCCGACATAAATGAAGCATAATTGAAGTTCTAATTTAGTGTATAATTGATTAGTCTACATATAACGGGAAGAAGAGTGGGGTTGAGTGAAGTCTGGCCCATTTTAATTATGCCCTGCTGCAATTTTAACTGCAGTACCACTGTCCAGTCATCTGCAGCTTAATCAGTTTCCGTGAAAGTATAACAAGTGCTGCAGATGTGCTGCCGGAGCATTCACCCTGTACTGTCCGGTGATATTTTGTTATATTCAAACTTAATTGATAATAAAACTAATCCTTGCCCCTATTTTTTAAATTAAAAAGGTAAAATAAATAACTTTGAGACTCTGAAGAAAAAAACTCGGGTATTGAGGAAGTTAAAGGCACATTTAGTGAGCGGCACAAATTTGTCTCGCCTTGGGGCTCAAGCGGCTGAAAAAAGTGGTAACGGATATGGTCAAGGAGCGTAGCGACCTGGATACCGCTTGATATTTAAGTCGAATGAGCGAAACAATTCAAATTCTAAATTTTGTCCCTTGGCCAGTATGAGCAGCTACGACGACTGAAGAATAGTATCAGTCGAATCTTATTAAACCTAAAAGGAATATAAAAATTCTATGTAAGATGGGAAGAAATGCAAGCTTTGAAGATATAAGGACACTATACAAACAAGAGGATAAATGGTGGGGGTCTGCCTGAGCTCGGCTACATAAATGCGTTTGTTAAATGTCAAGGTGATACGGAAATGCTGACGGGAAGAGTGTTGAATAGTTCTGTGAGAGAATAGAAGCTGGAGATGGAGACCCCTATACGGACAATTGGCACAAAAGTGGGCCGTCAAATAGCATGAAGTCTATGACCAGCTGAATATTACCTGATTTTTTTACTGAAGCGAAGAAAATGGTAATGTTGACCCAACGGTTCACGGGCTGTCTAGTGTAGCTAAAACTGCTGCTATGTATCATTGATACGCATGGATTACATTTTCCTAGTGTTTTCTTTCTTTTTTTTTCCTTCTATTTGCTCTAGCAAAATGCTGTTTTATATTAGAAAGAAAATTCTACCTGAAGAAAATTATATATGCCCGCGCCTTTTTGTTTTTGTGAGGGTCCCGCGTAGTATAGTGTCTGCCACAAGCATATTCTATGGTTTGAGAAATTTTTCATTTTTTTTATTCAGGTCCTTATTTTTATGCATATGGTTATTTACCTATTTAACTTTGAGTGATGTATCACGTTCACTCATTTATTTTTTTGTTCTTCTTTAGCTCATTTGTGTACGCATCAATTGCAAGTAATACTTATTTATTCCCTTCATTTACTTTATTCAAGCATCACTTTTTCCTTTATTCATTTAATAATTTATTGATTCATTTTTAATTATACTAAGTTCTTTATTCAATATTAATTTAACCCTTTATA
Organism: Parhyale hawaiensis; assembly: GCA_001587735.2. Taxonomy (NCBI): domain Eukaryota; kingdom Metazoa; phylum Arthropoda; class Malacostraca; order Amphipoda; family Hyalidae; genus Parhyale; species Parhyale hawaiensis. The sequence goes on along the minus strand of LQNS02278148.1, from coordinate 4,174,554 downwards.
TATTTACTTAACGACTTAATCTCTCATGTACCTACCTTGATTACCTTGAGGGTCTTTGGAAGAAGTCCAAGTGACGTTATTCACGTCACCCCACGTGTGTAGAGTCACTCTGCTGGGTGTCTTCTGCGGTGCCGCAGTTAACGACCAAAGAGAGAGCCAGCAACGAATTCTCTCCACAGTGCACGTAACCGCTGATCGCTGGGTCATCTGGTATTCTTCTTAAATGAGAATCCAGCAAGTTTTTGAGCTTTACAACTTCATATCAGTGGCGTTTCGAATATGCCGAGGCATTTTGTTAAACAATCTAGCTCCCCGTGCAGCGAAACTTTTAGAATATTTTGTGGCCACGGCTTTTCCACCATCTCTGCTTGGGATGTGTATATCACTAGTCCTTCCAGTTCTTTCAGAGTGTCTGGCGACAATCCGCTCATTCACATTCACAGTGATACGTTCCAGAATTTTCCTAACATATATGATTGTAAATCACTCGAATCTTCGTTGTATTGAATACAAGTGAAGACAGCTAAGTCGTTTGTGGTAATCGTACTCGTGCATGACTCGAATTTGGGCCGTGATCGATCGTTGGATACCTTCAAGTTGTTCCAGCTTTTTTTTTTTTCTTGTACTCGGTATCCAAAGTGGGGAACAGTATTCTATTCTCTGAAGAATTAATTGCTTCCATAGTGTGAGCATTGCATCTACTTCTCGTGAAGAGAAAGTTCGTAAAACCCATCCACTGCATCTTTTTCCCACAGCGATAACTCTAGCAATATGTTCTTCAAACGCAGCATTGTCTTGCATTCTCACTCCGAGGTCTCTTGAAACTGTTTTTTCTCTCAATTTCATGCCCATCGCTGGTGGTATATTGCGTGGATTCAAAGAGTGTTTGATTTTTCCGTATCTTAATTATCAGTTCGAACTTTGTCATTATTATTATTACTAGTGCACCAAACGCAACCCTTTTGTTGAATAAGTCATGAAAATATGTATTTGAAAACATCTTACCATCTCATCTAAAAATTCCACAATACTTCTACATTCACCAAGCCCACAGAGTCCACCAAGTCTTCAAAGTCCACCAAGTCCTGAAAGTCCACCAAGTCCACCAGTCCACAAAGTCCACGAATTTCACCAAGTCCACGAATTTCACCAAGTCCACATTGTCTACCAAGTGCACAAAAGCAACCAAGTTCACAAAGGCCCGTGACCAGGCCTTCACAGCCGCGGGAATTCCCGGGCACGTATCCTGGATACGGTTTGGAAAAAAATAGGTTCCTTGGAACTTTTTTCTTCAGCATTAGATAGGGGAAAATAAGGCTTCGGACAGACGGAGTGACAGACAGCTCTCTTATTATAGTATAGATTATTATTCAAACTTCACGCTTGAGCTCCCACTAAAGGTCACTAAAGGTCATATTACTTTTTACCGATCATTGGCAGATACTTTCTAAATCTCGCTGCACAGACAGCACGTCTTCCACAGATGGCACAGCAGCTAGTATTCATCTATCGTCAGCAAATGACGAAGGGACTGCATAGTTACATCCGTACCTCATGTCATTGATCATGATGAGAAAGAGAACAGGCCCAAGCACGGTGCCTTGTGGTACTCCACTGAGTACCGGCTGTCTGGATGACACTTTGTTGTTGACAATTACTCTTTGGGTTCTATTTGACATTCCGGTATCGATTTCTTCCCTCTATTATTTGCTTATTTATGGGTTTATACATAAGTATTATTTATTTGTCCATAAAACTTCCAGTTGTCACTCCACTAGTACATCACTACTATGAACAAGTTGACGTGTGTGTGTGCAATCTATAGGATTAGCAGAATCTGGTGTACACATTGTGGCTACATTTACAATTTGGGACAGACCAGATTATGCCGTTAACTTTCTCGCTGGAACACATTACATGATACTTACCCGTTGGATCTCAACGGCTCACACTCACCTGTTGGGACACCGTGGCCAGGTACGCCCCAGCCGTCGCCAGCAGCACCGTCAGGCCCAGGAAGAAGGCCCCGGTGACCCCCAGCAGCCACAGCAGGTGGCTTATCAGCAGGTTAGCCACAGCAATACCCAGCAGGGTGAACACCCTGTCTAGCGTCAGCAGCGGCAGCTTCAGAATGTCAGCATTTGGGGCCATTATTGGCCTTTTTGCTATTAATCAGTAAAATAACACAAAAATTCAGTGGTAATTAATCAGAGAAACGACGCAGAGATTCAGCGAAATTCAATTATTTCTCGCACACCAGTACTAGTCAAGCAGGATCCCTGTGGAAGGTCAATACATCAGCTGTTAATGGATCATATTGTCTAGTTTTTGTTTCTTCTAGTGCTACACCATGATTGCTATAATTTATATTATTTCTTTACTTGCAGAAGAGCAGAGATGCTATCGGGCCTCTAGAGTTAGAGGATTAGTGATTACGTATTTACTTAAACATCTGCAGGAAAAGTCACTTTGCCGGTGTACCCTTCAAGTGCAAACAATAACAACTTCTTAATTGTATCCAAAGGTAACGTGTCAAGTTATCTCTTTTCGAAAGTAAAGTGTCCACTTCTTTAATGTTTTCAAAAACAAACTGTGTTCTTTGTAGTAATGTGCCAGTGCACTGCGAGTAAGCACGCTGTTCAAAATAATTGTAATAGTTATTTATTATAAGTATTATCTGAAGTCATGACTTACTAAAGAAAGTAGGGTAACTCCAGCCCACTCCAGCGAAGTTGGAGCGAAGTTTGTTAGGCGACAGTGTGGGACTCGTAGTATCCTGCGAACACTTAGTGTTTGGGTTGCACACTCAGTATCAGATTCTTATCACAAGAGGTAGTACTGTGCTGCGGGTTTTCGAAAGAAATGTAAGTAGGACTATTCAGAAGCGCAACTTGTTCGGAAAGTCATGGTGAACTTTGAAGCCCTGCTGGAACAACGGTCGCACTGTTTCGCTCTCTCCTGCCGTCTGCTCATTGAGTTCTGATATTATTTGCAATTATTTTTCCTTTTTTCTGCAGAGTATTCTTCCGTAGTATGGATACGTGTTTTAGTATATAGCTCTAGGACCGATATGCGTCTCTCCCCTGACGACGGCTGAAGCAAATTCATGCCGAAAGATTGGGCTAGTAAATCTCCTGTCTTGATGAAGTCATTATTGTGCGATGGAAACATAAAATCTCCCAAGACGTCCTTTATTCTCTCCATTATCATTATTATTGTAGTGTATTTCTCAAAGTGGTTACTGGGAGTCTGGGCACGTCTGGGCTGGTTGACTGGGGCGGGAGTGTCTCCGAAGAGCTGCGCAGTTTTTCAGTGTTTACAGCTGTCTTGAGATGAGTACAGCTGCAATAGCAAGTTTACTCTACAGGTGGCCAGGGACAGCTGTGCTTACAGTTGCTAGGTGACTCACGGACGACGAGTTGCGTGCTATTGAGGCGGCAAAGATTGTGCGTCTTGAAAATGCGTTCATAACTTCTTGAGTTATGCAGCTAACAAACACAAGCTAACACAAACACACAAGCAGACCAACCTATCATCACCAAATTTTAATCATTTATGTCTTTCAAGATTCCTAACAATTCCTGTAAATTAATAATAATTAATCTGTTCGTAACTTTTAGAATTATTTTGCTAACAATCAATAAATGAAAAATAAAAACAAACGAACGAAGAAACAGATCAACACGAAAATTTATCATATACTGTTCGTAATATTCCTAACAACTCCCATAAATTTAATGAAAATCCTTCCATCCATAACTTTATGAGTTATGTTACCAAGAAAAAATAGGCAAACATACAAACGGTTGAACGGACCTTCACAAAAATTAATCATCTGTGACTGCTAGCATGTTTTACGATCGCTGAGAATCGTCAGTAACGTTTTGAGATCCGTCAGTAACGTTTTGAGTTACATATCTTGGGCACATAGACAGAGACGAACAGACAGATAAACACGACAAAAACACAAGCTCCTTAGCAGAGGAAATAAAAATGTCATAGTTGTAAATAGTTGTAAACATTCGATAAACCCTCTTTATTGGGACAGTTAACGCTTTCTCTATTAATGCATTTGTATCTCTTGTAGGACTGACTTTACTTGAAGTGCAACATATATGTAACCGCAAGAAAGAAATGGTTGAAAGATAAAAAGAGCACTGCTAGTCCAGTGACACCTACTTAGGAAAGTTATTGTATCTGAAGCTTATTGTGATCATAGACGAATGTGTGCTCTCACGGGATCAAGACAAGCCGTGTATGACGTCACAAGAGGTTTCCGAAGACATGACTGTCGGCTTTTTTACGTGTCTGTGTTGCTTCGCATGGCTATGTTATGGTTTTGAGATTAAATAATTTTAGTTCACTTAGTCTTGGTATTTCTTTGGTGCTGAGAACTACCCTGGATATAAGTTATTTTAAATTGCATAAGAGTATAGCATATTTAGACACAATAGATCATGATGCTAAATACCCTCGAGTCAAAGGTCCTCCTCCACAATGGTGTGTCCACACGGCAGTATTTTGTTGTACGTTCATACAACACAGAATCCTAATACGTTATTGTGTCCCATTAAGCAATTAAAAACTGCACTGTCTTCTGATCTATTATTCACTCCAAAACTTCTCACGTGATGGATACTAGATATAATCTGGCTAACATTTTGCTAAATATTTTCATATAAACACGGTTACGTTTGCATCTGCACAACAAAGCATACGGATGTTTTTAAGTCTGAATGCATAGGCCAAAACGATATGGTGTGAACTGGGGGTTTCAGCAATACAATAAAACAAAAAAATTGTAGTAAAATAACACAGCACAAGTAATACAGGGTCTGCAAAATAATCTTTTCGACATTGCCTGTTGGCAATAGGTAGCTGATGGTGAGGAATGGGATATGGAATGGGGAGAAGTCACAAGAAGTTAGCATCGACAAGTGAGCTCATCAATGGCGTCACATCGACGAACGGGACTGCTGGGTAACATATAAGTTTTTCATTAATTTCACAATAAAAATCATCGTCAATTGCATATTTTATCCTTTCAGCACATATACTCATTGCCCACTAATTATCAATAGAAAATTACAGTAGAGACTTGTGGAAACTTTCACAGCGCCAGAGGCAAGATCTGAGCCAATATAGCGCCCTAATCTACTTCTTCTTTGAAGAGAAGCCCTATTTACACTTCGTATTCAGTTCACAATGCTTTTTACAAAACATGTTTAAACATATCCATGAACTTTTCTTTTTGTTTAGTACAGGCAATCTCTCGCTCCTGACTGGCTAGCTACTTGAGCTGCACCCATGTGCACAACACGGTAAAAAATAATTTTAATGACTGTCGTCAAGTTCAGAGACTTTGAGCAGTAACTATTCTTATGGTTTCTCTCGCGTCGAGAATAAAGAATCTTATATTTTTGGTTTTGATTAAGGGCGCAACCTACGACAGCCTGAGGTTCGGCTCTCAAATACTTCGACTCGTCGTAGTGACGTCATTCACCAACATGCGGTCACGGCTATGTTATATCTTAGTCCCATTGAGTCCTGAAGCTACACTTATGATTTGCTTCCAGGACTGAACACCCAGCGGTCTCGTGCACTCAGTGCGGTCACTGCACTACAACTGCAGCTACACACCTGTGATGCTTGACTCCACTGCACAGTCAGAGGAGGTAGTTTCATTTCCAGGGGAAAAAATGCCCACTCAGTCAACCAATAGGAGAGCTTCATTTCCTTGGCGCTCATGACGTCACTAAACAGCATGAGAAGTAGCGACAATCATTGGAGGTACAAAACACGCAGTGCGGTATAAGCGCTGCGATTCGTTAATGATGACGTCATTGTTCGTGACGTCAATGAAGCACATGGCAGGCGACTGCCACAGTACAGGAAAGTGGGAGTACAGTAAAATAACGGAATTTTTAGGTGCTACTGACGTCATGAATGTTGGAGACGTTGCAGTGACGTCAACCGATCACAGAGGAGGGCAGGAGCGGTACTTTTGGTTCTGTTTACAGCGTGGCGGCTCCCGTGAATTGCTGAAAGTTTGATGAAGTATTTTATAGAAAGTGTAGGAGATACAAAAGTTTTTGCTACTGCCTCTCTACGCATCGTCCCTTTGGTTTGTTTATCAACGCACAGTCACGTGATCGACTTGAGAAAAACCATGGCTGAACTACGTGAGAAGTTAACTCATCGCCGAACTTGTTTAAAATGGTTATGGCATCTCGTTGTACGACGTCACTTGAAGTTAAATTTGTTAACTAATTGGGAGCTGGCAAGGTATAGCGACAGTTTCATCTGACAATCAATCCAGTCGATTAACGAACATTTCTATTAAACTGGGGCCGTTTTGAATATTCAGGTGTTCTAGGAGACACCTTCTTTTACGATATCTTTATGGAGCTCCATAAAGAGCAGTAGACAGGCTGTTCTTATACGTTTTCTTATCTTAATCCTGTTAATGCTACTTTTCACCACATTGTTTCGTGTGTTTCATATTTTTAACAAAAAGGCAAGCAATTTTTACCATGTATACGATAAAATAAATCCCCTATTTTTTTCTGATAATAACCCATTGTCACTACTTCTATAAAGCAAGTTCAAGCAATGTCCAAAAACGTTCACTTTGTTGTCTCTCCACATGACGTCACAGCTAGAGGAAGTGGGCTAAGCTTACGATACTACCTGCGCTTACGTAACATATTACGTAGTTTCTGCTATGAGCAAAACAATGTTCATTTGGTCCTAGTTCAAAGTTCCAAAGTTCCTAGCTGGAACTGGATTCCGATTGGCTTTGTGACGCCTCTTTTATAGCTATACGCAGAACCTATTCTTAACTTAGTGTCTTCTCACCTAACCTAGTACATGTACTCTAAGGCAGGCACAACACAAATCCAGGACTATTAAATCATTCAGTTTCACTCTTCCCTTAACGTATAAGTTTTGGCTAGTACTGTGCTAATAAAAAATGAAGTTTTCAAAACACCAAGCGCAGTCTACAAACAAATTGATCATACGATCTATAATATAACTGTTATTGAATGCATCTTTCGAAGAGGTATAATTTAATGAATGAAATAATGTGCATTTCGGAGCCAAGCTCTGCAATATTAATTTATTAGCTACTCCACCGTCGGCACAATGAAGTGTTGTTGCTTTGTTAACTCTTTATTAACGCTCGCTGTTTTATTCTACCTAATTCTGTCACCACACTGCCACCATCATCACAAAGCTCCCGTACTAAGATTAACTAAGGATGTGACCCATAACTCCTCGCACTGAACGTTCTAGCATATATTCAGTAGACTACGCTAGGGCACGTTCTGTTCGGCAGCAAAATTAGGCCTTCGAGGCCCAACTTGTTCGAAACTGTAGACAGGTGCGATGGCTTCTACTATTTGCACTGAGAAGCCGAAATTAGCCCTCAACTGGCTATCCTTGAGACTTTCAGAACCTCTATTTTACTCCGTAAGATGGAATTTTCAGCCGGCTCACCGTAATTTCATTTCATTTAACGCTAACTGCACGATTCAATGTGACAAAACCAACGCTACTGTCTGAAGTCCCGGACAAATCAAGCCAAGTGGACTTAGCTTAGATCAACATTGACGACCCAATCAAAGCGTTATACCTCCCTATACCTTCAACGTATTACTATGCTTGTTCGCTTTTCATGGCCACAGAAACCAAAATTAGAGTCAGTAATATTAGGAAACTTATATCGGACCCAAATCGGCAATTTATAGGCATTTATCGGCTGCCTGCGAGTAAATAGTGAACGGTATCCAATAACGTCGGATAAAAGCCTAACTAGAGAGCACTCTGAATGCGCATGCCTCCGCCAAGCATGACAACAGCAATTCAAAATTGTTCTGAAACCATGGTTTTCCTCCGTATCAACAATCAACACCAAAATTTAATCATTTGGGCCTTTGATAGTATTAACAATTTCTGTAATTTTCTTGATGATCCATTCGTATTTTTTTAGTTATGCTGCTAATAAACACCATGGCACAATCGGACCAACCAATCATCACCAAAGTATAATCATCTATGTCTTTTAACGTTACTAACAACTCCTGTAAATTTTATAAAGATCAATTCAGAACTTTTTGAGTTATTGTGTTAACAAGCACAAAATCAAACACCGGAACAAACAACCAAAAATAAAAGAATCGGCAAATCATCACGAAAATTTGGCCATTTACTCTTGATAACAAACCTAACAATCCATGTACATTTCATGACAATCTGTCCATTACTTTTTGAGGTATGACACTAAGAAAAAATAGGCAGACAAACAAACAAACGGCTGAACGGATTTTACCAAAAGTTAATCATCTGTTACTGTTACCAAACTTAGCAATACCTGAAAATTTCGTAAATATTGGTTTATATCTTTTTCAGTTATCTCCGATCTACTTGAACACTCATGTTTGCTTCTTTTCCCAGCTGTATTCACATTGCAGACGACGTGACGTCTGCCACAGTAAGCCTGCATACGAATGAGTCTGTTCAGTTCGAATCAGCAAACCGTAAGTTCTACTCAATAGTTAGTCCCAATCAGTCAGCTGTTTCATTTAGCTTATTCTAATCCAATAGAATTCACAACTCTAAAATCACTCTATATATAGTCCAAGGACATCATCGTTCCCTTGTACAAGGCATTAGTGAGGCCACACTTAGAATTTACTGTTCAATTCTGGCCGCCACATCTCTGTAAAGATATCGATAACATGGAAAGAGTCCAACGCAGAGCAACGAAACTGATACCTCAGCTGAGAAACAAGTCGTATGAACGTCGCCTGAAAGAACTGGGTCT
>LQNS02278148.1:4126944-4149397 GCA_001587735.2 Parhyale hawaiensis | reverse complement strand
AAGCCTTCTGAACAGTAATAAGCACGGGAGACAGCGGGGGTTTTCCTGAAGGGCTAACTTACTGCCGTCATTTATCGAACACGTGCACCAGTCATTAATAACCCAATATGCCGTCATTTACAATGACGGCTCGGGACACTAGTATATACTAATTTAGCAATTATCTATAGATAATTGCAGTGCATGTTGGTGGAAACTTTCACAGCACTAGCGCCGATTTTTTTTTCTATTCGGCGACCTGATTTAACTTCTCTTTCTTCATTAAAGCCTTATTTACAATTCATATTCAGTTCTCAGTGCTCTTCACAGCACATATTTATTTTTTGCCAACAAATATAAGCACCATTGTAGCCAATTCTGTACGCGAGAGAAACCACAGTAGCAGTTAGCCTATTGCTCGATTTTTCTGTACTTGGCGACAACTTTTTACGGTATTTTGCAGCTCAAGTAGCTGGCCAGTCATGAGCGGGAGATTGAATGAGATAAATCGAAAAAATACGGTGATATGTTCAAGGAAACAACATACGAAGGCCTGAGGTCCCACACTCAAATACTTCGAATCGTCGATGTGATGTAAATTTGCTACCTGCGGTCACAGCTAAATTTTATTTCAGTCCTATTGAGTCCTCCCGTTACATTCTTTACTTGCTGGTCAGCACTGTTCGTATGTTTAGTTTTGTACGAAGGAGTAACCATTTCTCATTTTCGACTACGGCTTTTCATTGCAGTCAAGAGCGTCGCATATGGACGGACACTATACTACATATATTTTTTAATGGGTTTTCTCCAGCCACACATATCAACCGTTAAAGGTTCTATGTCGTTGTTAGATTTCGAGACCCCTAGTATGGGCAATTCCAAAACTAGCCTGTTTTCGTTAGTACAACAAATCTGCATGCCGGTTTACACAGCATTCATTTGGCTTTCCTACAGACTACTTAGCATCCGAAATGTTTAGGTGTATCTTTGTTTAATACATAACTGCATGTATCTCTATGAAATGATCAGCTAAATTACAGATAGTTACATCAGTTAGTTCAGCAAGTGCAGCTAGTAAATTTTCAGATATCTTTTTCAATTTTAATTGAATTAGGAATTATAAAGCCGTACAGTTTTGTGCTCTATAGTTTAATGTCGAGCAAAGCAACAAAAATCTTGGTTTTGAAATGCAACGTAGCAGTCGTGTAAACCCGCCTTAAACATGAGGGCAGCAACCGAGTATAATACTGTATACACCATCCTGAGTTTAACCTTGGCGCAATGCTGACCACAGACACATTTATTAGATGCTCTCGTGAAAATCTGGAAAATTAGTGGAAATAAAGAATTCAGAACGAACAATATTAAACTTCTTATGGAGCTTATTCAATATTTAGTAAGTAAAGAGTATAATATTTCATAATTCTCTTGCCATAGGGAATAACATTCACATTTTGAAATTTCATCATGTTGCATAATTGTCAAGAAACTGTGAAAGTTTCTTCGTACAGGAGAAGCCTTATGAAGGTTTAACATTCCCTCGATCCAATGCATAAAAACTATGTTGCAGCGCAACTTTGCCATGCGGAGTCATATATGTGCTAATGTATTTTATGAAATGCTCTCTAGTTTCAATCAAATAACACCATTTTTATTTCTAACATCAGAAGCTCTTCCCTCTTCATACAAACACAATAAAAAGAGTCTTTAATTTTTTTTCAGTTAAATGTTTTTCTCCTCTCAATATTTATTAAAATACATTTATTGTTATTATTTTTGTTTCGTAACAACTGCATATGGAGCTCTCTTCTCTCGATCACATTTCAGTAATATGGCTTTTCAATTTCGTCTTGACAACTTAGTCTTTGCTCTCACAGTATACCTGAAGTAATATGTTTATGCACAGCATGCTTGGCTCATCGTGAGCTCGTTAATAATTTGAGCGAACCTGCCTATAATTATGCCACGGTCATATATTTTGCGCGCATGCAAATGCGTTTTTATTTCGAATGCGTATCCATCGTAAGTGATGTACATTGGGAGTGGATGTTTTACTCTGCACATTCCTTTACTTAGTGAAATTTGAAACTTCCATCAACGTTTAATTTGTTAACGACCTTGTAATAAAACGTTATTCATGATGTGTTTCTATGATTACTCGTATTGTTTCTTGAACGCAGAATGTGTTTCGTTACTTCATTTAAGCTGGGCATATATGCTAGATTTTAGGTTACGTATCTTCGGTTTCTGAAAGATAATTCGAAGCACAGCTGAAAGTATATTTCCTGTTTTGCTATAGAACCAGGATTAAGTTTTTCGGCCGCCTCTACCAGGCGCTGAGTTTTTTTTTTATACGAGTCATGACTGCTGAAACTTGATCCAAAGTGGTGAATACAATGCTTAGGATTGAAGTTTCAAGCCAGTCAAGCTAATTCAGTTATTTAAAATTACTACAAGTGATGTGGTAGAGTTGAAGGCATTCTGCATTATTTACCCGCTTTGTAAGGCGAACCGGTGCCGTATGATGCGCGGTCTATCTGAACTTCGGGGGTAATATATAGTATGTTCTTATAAATTACGTATAGGTAGCTATATGCTAGTGAAACCAATCTTATCCTGACCTATTCTTAGCTAACCTATTCTGGCCGCCTATAGTGCAACGATCTCGGCAAAAGCCTAAACAGTACGTTGAAATTTCGGCAATAATTAGATACAGGATTTCCAATACATTTCATACCTTTTTTCCTGCGTCTGATTGAGTTATTATACATTAAGGCTTTTGCGGGTGCAATGAAATCAATGACACCTCTAGCATCCCTGCCGTTTTTATGTATAAAAGAATTCACTTTCATCGCTTACTCTAAAAATTGATGCATATTAATAACTTCAGAAATGAAAGTTCTTCTAGCTTGCAGTAAAAAGTAGCATCAGATTCATCATGTTACGTTCAGCTCACTGAATTATTAAGTCACAAAATATATATCTATATGTTTTTCTAGTACGTACTTCCTCTCTAGTTCTCTCATCAGTCGTGCATATATTTTGTGGCATATTTAATAGCACTAGACAAAGCACAATACCATTACTATTTATCCATATTTACTTGATCAAAGTCTGCAGTGTAGACCAACAATAATATATTAGAGACGTATGATTTTTACTAAAAAATAGCACATTAATTCCATTTGAAGCCTGTTTTTACCAGTATCGAATGACTATTTTATTACCCTTTCGCTAGCATAGATATTACTGATTTCCATACGAGCAATTTTACTCAACCTCCTTATATCCACGTAAGCATTTTTCCGTAATTGTGGCCTATTCATTAGCAGTAATAAATCTAGCTAATCACCCTTGGTTCAATTAATTTTGAACTGATCAGAGATGTTCGCAAAGTGTTTTCATTGGTTTTCATAAAGAACAAAACCACAGCTAATAAAGCTCGAGAACCCGAAATACTCCTCAGCCAATCAGCGCGCTGCCTTCCGCAATCTCGGCAGCCAATGAGAGACCTCGGCGCTGTTCCCTCGGATATTGCGTTCTTTATTGCTTCGTTGGGCTGGTATATATTGCCTCCATAATATACATTGCAGGCCGCAAGTATGGCGTGATTGTGGCGCGAATATGGCGGCCATGTGGCACAAGTGTGGCGAAGGACCGCTTATGAAGCGATGTTCTTACGCCGTGCAAGGATTTGTGTCACATGTAGAGCCTGACTCCCTGTCTTCCTAAAATGAACACTGTACAGTGTGTGTATGTAAGTGTACTTTTCTCTGCAGGCCTTCTCTGAGAGTGCAGTATGTATACAATATTGGTACATGCTGGTCTCAAGTCATATATTCATGCAATGTACAGTGTGTAATCTGTGTATTCATAGGTCTCTGTAGGTCTCTGTACTTCTACTAAATCTTATCCCAGTAGATTGTACCCTGTGTTAATGTAGGTATACTGTCCTCTCCCCAGCTTCTTTTGGAGTACAACTTGTATGCCATATTGTACTTTCGCTGTGACTTCCAGGTTTCCTACGCAACACATCTGTACGCATGTTAGGGTATTAATTTCCTGCACTGAATTTTTGTCTGCCCCTGCCCATGACGTATGAACGTCGGCCACTGGAAGTCTCCTTTGACCACCCCCTCGATCGATCTTGTTGTTAGTGCGGTGCGTACAGAAAGTTACTTTTCTGGTGTCTTTTCAAGGCAGAGTGTGCACGTATATTCTTTTCCGTATGCTGCTTCAATTTATATTCTACAGGGTATATAGAGCGACGAACTTATTTTTACCTATATGGGCTTAATAAAATTAGACCCGAACCCAGACACTGTTAGAAGCGCTAGCAAGAGTAGGAAAATTCATTAATCAATTCAAAATTAGATCTGTATCTTGCTTTTCAATTATTTCTGAGGACACACATCTTTGTTGTAAATCTTGTAAGGAACATTGTTTTTTATTTTCAGCAATATTTTGATTAAACGAGATATCAGTTTGATCAATCTTGGCATTATTTTAGATTATTATTATTATTATTTTAGATTAAAACTTCTTCAATTCGAAGATGTATATCGTTATTTTATTTTGAAGTTCATTAGAAAGGCCATAGTTGGTGAAACTCCATATTTTCCGACTCACTTTAGCCCACTCGCACTTACTAAGCATTATAGCACAAGGCACCGTATAGGTTCAACTTGCCGGGTATCCGTCTTGAAATTGAGAGGCTTCACTATATTCCAGTGCGTGCAAGCCTACAATCAGCTCCCCGAAGAACTGCTCCACCAATGTTGCACGATACATTCAAAAGGCGTTTTAAAGACTATTGTATAAGCCAGTATAATCCAACTTAGATTTAGCATACGTTTGATGACAATATTTTTTATGTCTGATGTACTTGTGTTTGTGTATAACGTTGTATATGTCAGTTTCTTAGTTAGATCTTGCTACTGATGTTGGATCTTAATTGGCAGTAGATTTAGAAATAGCCATGACTAATGTATTACTCTTAGAGAAGTACGATAACGCTGTTATTTCATTACAATGTATCTCATAAGTGACTACACTTTTAGCTGGATACATTCTCGGTTTTAATGTGTCTTTTGGTAATTTGTATATTTCTGTCTATGAATTCATTTGTAATCAGAGAACAATAATTGTGTCTAAAAAAAAGTGTTTAGTGGTTATTCTTGAAAACCCCATGCTACCATTCTAATGCAAAAATGTACTACTAGCTTCCCTTAAAAAAACGTTTAGTTGAAACATCATATAATGCATTGACACCACGTAACATGACATCAATTTTGGCTCAAATGCACGAAGAATATTCATAAACAAGATTTAGTTTTAGCATGAAGCAATTAATTAATTTATACTGAAATTAATATCCTTCCACCAAGTGGTGAAAAATCTGGTTGGGGAAATCATATTGAAGATTCACCTACATGACCTCCTATATCATCAATCATCATACTCCCCGCTTATATTATTGAATCCCATAATGATAATTCTTCAGATGGCGTGCATTTTATGATTGGCCGTCTCAAGAGCAGTTAATTTGGGACTAGCATTTTAAATTCGGTTCGAGTAGTGAAACAAGCCATAATAACTGAAATTTTGGACAAGCTTAAGCTAATGAAATTAGCTTATCTCAAGGGGATTGTTCGTGTTTGATATATTTGCTGCTAGGCGTCAGTAAAATAAATTTATTGCACTGTATTTCGTTTTCAGTCTTTGCATATCAATTAATTAAAAAAAACAAAGTTTTGACCGTGTTTTCTTACGTTTATATATTTCCAGAGTGATCTAACGTTTTGCTGTGCACTGTATGCTCATGCTGTGATTTCTACAATGATTCTCATATAATATTATGTCTTTCATTCAAGGTTGATATAGGCCTTCACTTAAGCTTCCTGAGTTTTTAAGCTCACAGACCTGAAAAATGCGGTTTATAATTCACACGGAAGCGAAGAAAGAAGTTTAGCATCTCTTACTGATCCTAGAACCCAGGCTTACGCTGACCAAGATCGATGAGCAGTTGAAGGACTAACTATAATCACCATTTTATTGTCTTTGTGCCTAACGCCCCAGCTATAGTGAATGGAACCAAAATACTCTGTCCTTGGCTCCTAGCAATGTACTTCTGAGTAGCAAGAAAATTTGTTTCATGTATTACACTTGATGCAAAGAACGATACAACTTCTTTGGTTCCCGATACCCACCCAAGCAAATTTTGGGCGCCCCAGAAGCTAAAAACCCTAAATCATCTTCTGAAGCATCCAAAAATTCGGTTAACCCAGTGCATGTAAAATTTTCCAACTTCCTAGGTCTGTACACCGAGCATGGCCAAGCCAGCCTACACTACTACAGGAATTAACTACCAGACCGTTTCACAAATAGGCAGCAGCATTTCCTTACTCTTTCTGTTCCGTGTTTTACAGTAGCGAGTAACTTTCAACTTTGCTCATTGTGCCTCAATTTTTATCTTTGAGTTTGGATACCTGACGATGGCTTCAGCAGTTAAGGTCGAAACGTTGTATTTTGCCAAGCCCATATTATGACTCAATAATTATTCTTTCTAGAATTGGTGATGAAAAATCAAAAAAAATATTTACTATACAGTATTACAGAAGTAGAGAAAATCTGTAAATCACTAGCAATACATATTTGGTTAACCGCTTCAACCCAAAATCATTGTCTTGATTCAGCTTCTTTAGTGTAGAGTTAAGAGCAAATATATGTAGACGAGGTATAATAGTGTTCGAGTTCAGCTCTTACATACTATAGGTATAAGTATTTAAAGAGTCTCTTTGCTATAGACCATCCTTCGTGAGCAGGTAGCTTTCGAAATATGGCGTGGTATAGTTTCCCATAGAAATCATAATCTTTCAGAATGGATGATGTGCCCCACAAATCACGGCATCAATTGTGATAGCAGGCGCTCTTCGGCTCTATTGACTCACAATACGTCGTTCTTAGCTGCTCTTCCTCCCTTTTTCCGGCACCGAGCGTCGTAAATCAGAGACCTTCCTGAGCCATTGCCGCTCCACAGAACTGATCGAATAAATCAATTTAAAGACTCATGGGAGCAGCTTGGGGTTGAGCGATCTTAACATACAATGGCCCCAGGGGTACTGTGATTGCCCTTATGGTGAGTTGTTGCTATGGATTCTACGGTGTCACGAGTGCTAATGAAGCTTGAATAGAGCATAATTGGCTGTGTGGGGCATACCCCCAGCGCGCCCTCGATCAGAAGTGTGTGCACATTGTGTTACATCTGAACTTGTATAGGGGGATGTCTCGACGGGGAGTCGCTCCCTCTTCTTGTTATATCTGAACTAGTATTTGAGATATTGGTATTGAGAGTCGTTCACTGACACAGCTTAGTTGTTATGTCTCAAAAGTGGCAAATATTACAATTAAAACACGTTTCTGTCAATTTACAGTTTTTCTGTTCCTCCTCACTGTTGGGAGTTGTCGAAATAAAGGCCTTTTCTCGGCGCAGTTCTGTCGTTGCAAGCACATATTGTCTAGTTATTGAATGCTGCCGGAATAGAGACTCATTCCCTAACACAATTTCGTCCTTGCGTATAAAATTAGGGAGCTATTGAAACTGCATAGGGTCTGCACATTTGGAGCTGTTGAAACAGACTCGTTATCACCCACGAACAAAGTGAGAGAGGTGATGTTTTCGTTGAAGATTTAAGTATAGATATACTAGACGACCCGTGACGCGTTGGGTCGTCTTCGCTTTCGCAAAAAAAAAAAAGGTGTTATCTAGCTAGGCATAGACCACCCGCTATTCGGCCGTCCTCTTCTGCCCGTCAACGAGTGACCCGTTCGGTTCACTATCAACAGATTCTTTGCTTCTCTAAAGAATATTCAACACCCAGGTTGTACGCAAAGTCAACTTATTATATGTAACGTATTTCAGTTGTATTGCGCATGGACCCGCTGAATTGATCATGCCCGTTCTTGAGGCCCAGCTCAGTTTAACTTCCATATCACAGAAACAATTGAAGTAAAGAGCTAATCCATGGAAAGAATGCCACTGCCCCCTCAACTTCCGTATCACAGATACAATCGAATTAAAGAGCTAATCCATGGAAACAATGCCACTGCCCCCCCCCCCCACCCCAATACCTCGAATTTTTTCCCGTACAAAAGCGAAGAAGCTGTGTCAAACAAGACAAGAATGCAACTGTCCCCCCCCCAATACCTCGAATTTCTTTCCTTCTAAAAGTAAAGAAACTGTGTGCAAAGGAAACACAAATAAATAAATAAACAAGTAAACATACAAGGAAGGTTCACGGAGTTTTAGCGTGATATAATAGATAGATAGTTGTTGATATATTTGTATAGTTGTCTGTCCACCCAATAAGTGGTTGAAGGAGTTGAGCAGTTTTCGTAATTTTTTGTAGGGAGTTTGGTGGGTTGCTCTCAATGTGACCCATGCCAAACAACTGGGAATAGCTGGCCATAATAAATGACGGCGATGAAATTTGTTCTTCACCCAAAAACAGGTAGAAGGAGTAGAGCTACGTTCATGATTTTTTGCAGGGAGTCTGGTGAGTTGTTCTCAGTGTCCTCCATGCAAAAAAAAAAAAAAAAGAAAAAAATAGGATTAGCTGGGCATAAAAAATGACGGCAATGAAATTTGTTCTCCACCCAAAAACAGGTGGAAGGAGTTGAGCTCTCTTCATGATTTTTTGCAGGGAGTCTGGTGGCCTGTCCTCGATGTGATCCATGCCAGAAAACTAGGATTAGCTGGCCATAAAAAAATGACGGCGATGAAATTTGCTCCCAACGCGGGTGATGGTCTCACGCCACGAGACGTTCTAATTCTACTTATATATAATACAGTTTTTGTTATGCATGCACAATGGGAGCTGTGCGTAGAAACACGGAGCCCCTTCCCCTGAAACCGTGTTGTTATTTTTAAAGTAAGCATAGGGAGATGGGGCAGCGGCAGCTTGTTCTCTGCCAGCTGTTTTTGTTATCTGCGCACCAGATGACGCAATGGAGTTTCAATCCTTAAGTATGGAAAGCGGGCGATGTCGAAACGAATATTCATTTCCTAATACATTGATTCTATGTAGCGTTCTCAACTGTTAAAGGTTATTCATTGTATTACTTTGGCTATCAGTAACGAAATACACATCTTGCTTCCATGAGCGGTCATTTACTTTAAACTGCGTGTCACGTCTTTTTGAAGTCTCTAGATGGCAGCGGGTCCTTTCCCTGCCACAATATATTTGGGCCTCACAACCCCAAGGGTCTCTGTAGTGCCTTCTCCGCAGGGGATGTTGCAGTTTGCCGCAGTTCCTGCTGACGAGGTTAGTTTTGTAAAGTTAGGTAGGTTCTCAATACGTACTTCCCTTTCTGTTTCGGGAGCTGAACCGCTGATCGAGGTGGCTGACTTATTTCTGCTAGACTTCTACCTTCTTGTTTTTTGTTTCCTCCATTTGCGCGGCAGGGCTGAGCGAAAGCGTTCAGCCGTGCCTGGGGGTTGTAATGCACAACTTGCGCCTTTTGCCTGTCAGTAGCACACTGACCACTGAGAATATGAGACCTACCGGCAGAAAAGCAGACACAAAAATCTTTGATCATTTAAAACGAGACGTACTTCGCGCCCTAGTGGCACACGAGCCTCTGTTAAACAAGAGGAACATAGTTCGGCGCGATATAAACATTATGTCCTTGATGCGCTAGTGAGATTTTGTACTACTACTACTACTACTACTACTACATGCCAGTGGTGTACAAAAGGGGAGGGGATCGATGGGGCGATGGCCCCGAGCATCCAAAGGCATGGGGCATTCCACTGGCGATAAAAAAAAAAGAATATGTAGAGGAAGAAGACAGCAAATGGCCTAGGAAAAAAATGAAGGTGTAGAGGCAAAGAGGCCAAAAACGGACGAGGTAAGTGAAATGAAATAGAGGAAGAAAGACATCATACAGGCCAGGAAACAAGAGAAAAATAGCGGTGATGATTTGGGGTATTTTTTCCTACGGAGACAGTCAATGTTGCTCCATTTGTATATTTCTGAGATGGGATACTTGCGTTAACGAGAGAATTTTATACGTATCTATATCTAAGCGTATGGTGTATATCTAGGGCACCTACATACATAGATACCTCGTTTGAGAAAACGTTCTTATCCAACTTCAGCTGATTTGCGAAAGATGAAAAGTTGTTCACAGACTATACTACGCTTGCCGGCCAACCCCGAGCAAAGAGGTAGTTCAACTACAACTGATTGACGAAAATACGATAAAATATTTTCCATTTCACAAAGTAATCTCGCACAGAGAACATATCTGTGAGGGTGAAGCAACAACAAATGCATTCGTCAGCATAAGACATCGGTAAAATGAGAAATAAATTTCATTTTGGTGTGCAAAAATCACCTGATTACCTGATTGTCATCCACCGTTTGCTGAAAACCACCTTCCATGCATCACCCTAAGCGCTGTTCTTTTTGTTTGAGGTACTTTTCTTAAATAGGAAAAATTTTGTTCAAGCTTTTCAAGCAAAACCTATTGGGAATTTTGAGTTGGCTACCAGTTGTATTGTCTTCTATGATTCAAGCTAAGTATGTTACATTCGACGAAGTACGTAATGACATAATCATGAAAATTGTGGAATGTGAATACAACAGCTCGTCAAGGAAGCGCAAAACATTGAAAGGCATTGTTATAGTGTTATATTGACAGAATAATATTGTATACTAATGCAGTGTGTCCCGATCTAGCTGCACGTTGCCTACCTTAACCTAACCACTACTGCATGTGTCAGCGAGATGTAAGAGCTATCGAACGTTTACTCACTGGATATTCTTTGCTTCACGCCCGTCACAATAAAACTGGTAGAATAATGCAAAACAAACCGCAGTATCTGTGTATACTGTCTATGTTAATTCTCACTGTAGCTAATAAAGGTAGGTATTTGGAGTCTAACCTTGTCAGACACTGCTCTCTAAGTACAAATTTCTACTCCGAAACAGCCAAACGAGAGAGTCCATTTCTTCCTTACCAAATCCGCCTCGCTCTCCCATGACGCTTACGTACCGCCAAACCCTTAATTGTGGCGACTCAGCTTAGAACGGCGGTCCTGTGGGCAGCGATTTTCGCGGCCACTGTCAGGTATGTTAGGTTAGGCATGCTTTGGTTAGGTCAGCCACGTTAGGTTACAATAGTGTTAGACGAGGTACTTGTAAGAGTCATTACAGGTTAGGGAAGAGACAACTGTAGGGAACGCCGCCAAAACCGCCGCGACAATGGCCGCGGATCAAAGTCCGGGTTTATAGCGTCCATAACACCGTCGCTCATTGCCAACTGAAAGCAAGAAGGGTTAATGGTCTAATAAGCCTTTTTCTCCGGTGATAGCTACTGCTCTGCATGAAGCTGTGCTTGCGATAGGTACCCCCCAAGTTGCGGTGATGAAGGTTATACGCGCAAGACAACGCTCATTAGTCATTACCTCAAATCCATACTGCAGAGCAACTACACTGAAAATTTAAGCAAAGGGCCGGGACACTCTTTAGTCACATGAAAGAGATCCTGCACCTGATCACCCGAATGTTTTGTTGGGCCCTCGTAAGGACAGGTTTGAGTTCACAAAACGTTGAAGAATGTTATCGGTGCATTTCAACTTGTTCAGCATGTGCAATTTCTTAAGCCCAATGCAGACGAGAAGCAAAAATTGCTGAGAGTGTTTTTTTTTTCGTCCGCAAATGTTCTACCAAACTCCGTGAAAAGTTGCCTGAAGAGCGAATGCAACAGAAGGGATCTATGCCAATCTCTTTCGTAAAGTTCAAGTAATTCAAAGCAACTTTCCGACCAGTTTTCCCTGTTACTTTTCACTGCAGCGGCATGTAAAGCCTGCGTTAATGGTTGCGGTTCCATATGCAATGAGAAAAGTATGAAAGGAATTAGTATCTACTGTACGTTACAACGGTGATAGCCAGCAGAAACGTACGTGTCGAATTTTTGTTTTATAAGTTTCAAGATAACACAAAGCACCCAGTGGTTGAGTTCTCTGTATAGGGAATAAAAACTCAGCAGATAAACGAGCAATAGAATGATGAAGTCAATATGTCCCATTTTCTATAGAACTCTTAATGATCTTACCCAAATACCTTGCAGCCGAAAGCACCTTTCGCTGCACGTCGCGGCAAGCTGTATCTACCCACAATATTGTCCCGTATAAATAAACGAAGATGTCGCTCGTCTGCGTACGGCTTTATGTTTCGGAAAGCTCTTCAAGCTTGGAAGGAATTGCAACTCACCATTGTTTGCGAGTGAGTACTATTAAAATGAAAGGAAAAAACTCATTTATATCCCTCAGATATATGTAGACCTCTCAAAGCATTCATACCCGGAGATGAGGCAACTAGTTCTCT
The DNA here is from genome assembly GCA_001587735.2 of Parhyale hawaiensis. Lineage (NCBI taxonomy): Eukaryota > Metazoa > Arthropoda > Malacostraca > Amphipoda > Hyalidae > Parhyale > Parhyale hawaiensis. The sequence continues at coordinate 4,137,026 of LQNS02278148.1, read as the reverse complement.
TGACAAGCGTGTGTCATAGCCTGAAGCCGTCATGCTTCTAAATAATATAACAAGGACTAAAACCGCTTTCAGAATTACTTCATTTTTTCGCCATTATTATTATTTCCGTCATAATATACTTAGAGTCTGGCCGGTGGCCGGACTACTGGACTAAATAGCTGACTCAAGCCATTCGATTTCGACCAGTAAAAGGCAATATATGAAACCAGGAGTGTGAAAACTCATTATAATGGATAATTGCAACAAATACAACAGCTAATGACAGTAGCTATCTCAAATGAAAAATTAGTCCTAACGTGGGGCTGTAACCGCTTTCTATGACACAATATTGCGCTGTAAATAATACTTTGGTTAATGCTAGAGGCATGCGTTTTCTATGAAGCTGATTGTAAAGAACCGTCGCTTTTTAGCAGACACCGTACAGAACAATCTGGTTCCTATTATGCGTGTTTATATTGTGATTGGTGACCTACAAAGGCAAGAGCACAAACGAAAGCGCAAATTGCGCTCCATATTTAATTTTGACGCTTAGCGCCTAGTTTTGAAAATTTACGCTTTTACACTGGCGCACCACATACATATTTGTTGAGTCCGCAGGAGCGCACATTTTTCCCTCGTTCTTCTCGGTTAAAAGTTGAAATGTGTAGGAAATGCTGCGGGCATCTTGTATCAAGTCACAGAATGAATTATTTCATCATCGCATGAGGAGGTAATGCAACAGTTAATTATATGATTATTAGGTCAATAGTTAGTGCAATGATATCAGCGATATTTGAGTTTCTGTTGTCATATATGGGGAAAAGAAACATTGTAAGACGTTTTACATGAGTGACATTTCGCTTGCAAATGCTAAGTTTTTGAGATATTTGAGATATTTTCCTATGGAAGAAAATACTCTTCAGCCCCATGCGGACACTAGAACGCCCTGTGGCGTGAGACCATCACCCGCAATAGGAGGCAAATTCAACGAAGTCATTTTTTATGAACGAGTTGAGCGCACAGCCCCAATCCCTCTTCAATAATATCATAGGAAACTAGAGCACTCTGAGAGCGCCAGGAAGCAAAGAGCGCCTGGCGAGCGCATACCTCCGCCAAGCGAGGCAACGGTAGCAAAAAAAAAATCAAATTGGCTCTGAAACCATAATTTTCTTTGTATAAACTCCAAAATCTAATCAAGTGAGGCTTTTGATAGTAATAACAGCTTGTGCAATTTTCTTGAATATTCGTTCATAACTTTTTGAGTTTCACTGCTAACAAACGTTATTACAAAAATGAGTCAAACATACAAACGAACAAACCGATCTGCACCAAAATTTAATTATTCCTGTCTTTCAACATTACTAACAACCAGTATAAATTTCATAAAGATCCAATCATTATATTTTGAGTTATTGTGCTAACAAGCATAAAATTAAAAACAGTGATAAACGAACGAACAAACGGATCATTATCAAAATTTGGTCATTCACTCTTTGTTATATACCTAACAAGTCATGTCAATTTCATCAAAATCCATTCATAACTTTTTGAGTTATGGCATTGAGGAGAATGAGGTAGACAAACAAACAAACAAACAAACAAACAAACGAATGGACATATCTTCACCAAAAGTTAATCATGTGTTCCTCCTAACTTACCTAACAATCCCTGTAAATTTCATCCAAATCGGCTCATAACTTTTTGAGTTATCTTGGTGACAGACAGACATATAGACAGACAGACAAACAAACAAACAGACAGACAGACAGACAGACAAACACGATGAAAACATAACCTCCTTGGCGGAGGTAAAAAAGAACGCCCCGTGCACCAGACGATCTGCCGCGGTGGAGGCAAATTCGCCCCGGTGGAGGAAAATTCAACGCCGTCATTTTTTATGGCCAGTTAGGACTGGTTTTATGGCATGGGTCACATCTAGGTCAGCCCACCAAACTCCCTAGAAAAAATTATGAAGATTGATCAACTCCTTCGACCACTTATTGGGTGGACAGACATACAAATACATACAATATATATTCTTAATCTTCAACGAAAACATTATCACCTCTCTTACTTCGTTCGCGGGTAATAATAGACTGACCTAACCTAACATAGTCTGACCTAAGCTAACCTTACCTAACCTAACAAAAAGCTTATAAAAAAGAGGTTTTTTTATTGCACTGTGTGACTGTGTCTATTTTCTCCCATAGAAAAACAATGCGAACTTCAAAGTTAAGTATCTCGAAAACTAAGCATTTGCGAGCAAAATGTCATTCATGTAAAAGGTCTTAAAATGTATCATATTACCTTGAGATAACAGCGAAATTTCCAAAATTGTTGGTATCACTAAACTCAATATTGACATTATTATTAGAGAAATGTTACACAGGCAGCTGCTTCTCATTAAACTATGTATATAAGTTACACAGATAATGTAGTGATGTATCAAAAGTGCTAGCTTTATGTACAGAACGATACTAACTCATTCATTGCCTGTAAAAGAGCTTTTATATGTATAAAATAACTTATATGATCATACGCGTGCCTTTCGGGTGTGGCATACTACATAGTAGCTGCCTGCAGTAGCTTGTAGGTTGTTGTCGCGCTGTTGGTGTGTGCATACGTTTTTTATTCACTTTAGTAAAAACTCAACTAAGAAGATACTATGTATAGAGATTTTTTGTAAGAAGTGATAACTAGAGCTGTACTCGGCAGATGTGCCGAGACAAAAATAACTGAGAATTCGCTGCGATATGATTTATTACCTCCGCCGAAGAGGTTATGTTTGTGTCGTCTGTTAATCTGTCTCTTTGTCTGTCACCAAGATTACTCAAAAAGTTATGTACGGATCTTTGCGAAATTTACAGGGATTGATTCATGAAAATCACAGGAATTGTTAATACTATCAAAAGGCACGAATGCTTAAATTCTGGAACTAATACAAAGAAAATCATAGTTTCAGAACCAATTTGAATTTTTCGTTACTGTTGCCTTCAATGCCTTGCTTGGCGGAGATATGCGCTCTCAAGGTGCTCTCTAGTAATTGCTGCGCTCGTAATATTTCTATTACGAATATTGCTGCCCTCGTAATATTTCTATTACGAATACTCGATTATACCCAAATTCCGGTAAAGATTATGTATTAACCTACAGTACACTCCTGCGATTATAGTCAGCAGAGTGTACACTGCAGGTCTATCAAGCCAGACTGGGTGAATATCGTCCACCACCAATTTGTGGCACATAGACCTTTGTAAAACGATCGCTTTTATAAGCCCCACTCAACAACTCGACGCAATCGACATTTCCGATTGTTGCGAATGGTGGCAGAATTGTAACTGGGCCCCATGCCATCATATTCTAATTCACCACACTAAACCACCAATCTATCAGTATCATCATAACAGCATGCGTTGTACTTGTACCCATTTGAATTTTTTATGTAGTAGAAAGCAATTTCACGTATGTTTTTTCCCTATTGTTGCAATAGGCTGTACGCTGTTGCTTCATTCATGAAACTGCCCAATGTATTTCTTACTCGTCTTCCGTCTCTCTGCCTACACAGCACCGGCAGTGTTACTTTCAGTAGAAAGTAGCTACTGGTTAATCGGTCACCATACACAGACCATAAAACCTGAATGTTCCTTGCGGTATCCGCTGAAAGTGATGATTCTTTACAATCAGTGTCATAGAAAACAAATGCTTCTAGCATAAACTAAAGTATTTATAGCATATGGATCCAGCTTCTGTAGGATTAGTTTTGCAATTTAATATAGCTTTTATTATTAGCAGTTGTATTTTTCATAATTATCCATTAACAAATTTACAAACTCCTGCATTCTTGAATATTGCCTCTGCTGGTTGGGATCAAAACGCTAGAGAAATCTTTGTATTATTTAGGCCAGCCGTCTACCGGACTCTACAAGAAACAAGAAGACTTCACACTAATAACGATAGAAAATCAAGCAATTCCCAAAACGGTTTCAGTCCCTGTTATATAGAAGCATAACTTCAATTTTCATCACTATAACCTGGGTAACTATCGTCAGCACTTTTCAGTTGGCTGGGATTGAAACATAACACCAACAAACTAGGAGATGTGTGTTTTCAGTCAAGGAGCCTTTAATAGACCATAGAACCTCCTTGTTCTCACTTGCCTGTGAGTGACAGAAGAGTGGACGCAGCCCCAGAGCAGTTCGTAAGTGTAATGGGTAAGCGAGGTGGATTCTGTAAGGGAGATGTGCTCTCGCGTTTTGCTGTTTCAGAGTAGAAATGTGCACCAGGCATGGGTGGACGCGCTTCTTTTTTAACTCGCCAGTACAGCGCCGCTTCCATTTTTATTTCTCCCAATGCGCCAGCGCTGCTAATATGTGTCCTAGTTCGCCCCTGAGTTATTTTAATGCGCCCCTTATAATTTCACTGTGCCTGCAACAAAAATATTTTAAATGGATCAAAAAGGTAAAAAGCATATTAGTGCTATTGAGATTTTGAACAGAAACACTGTACATAGAACTGAAGATTCTGCTAGTCATCTTCTGTTTTCATCTTATTTTCTTCTTTCATATGATTTCCCTCTTCTTCCTCTTTCTTCCTATGCTCCCCTTCCCCTTTCTTCTTGCACTTCTTGTAGTGCTGTTGTAACGGTGACGTGCAGTTGCTTAGAGCTTATTTAAAATGGAAACCTTTTGTAAGTTAATTCAGCTGTTGTTCACAAATTTTACTATAGCCACGGAAAGGACGTAATCGATTACGACATAGAGTCAAGTTCCTTCGCTTAAGTCGAGCGAAAAGTAAATTCAGACCGTTTTTTTCGCCACTTTGACTTGAGTAAACGCTAGCTCAAAGGATGGGAAGTAAATGACGTGTTAGCTCTTCGATATACAGTATATATTTATAAATCATTAGAAAACTCATGCACAGAGACGAGAGAAACGAATTTCCAACACCCCAAAATGGCACGGCAAAGCTGTGACTGTCGCACCAGAGCCTTACCCTCGACTCCATCAAAATTCAACAAAATGTACACAAATGATGTCTTTCCAAAACGTTCATAATATTTGTACCTATTCAAAAGCATTCCTGCATCGGACTTTTTTGTGAGATCCATCCTAATGGGAGTGATATTTAATATCACTCCCATTAGGATGGATCTCACGAAAAAGTCCGACATTTTAATATTAGCGACTCTCAACTGTCGAGAGGGTCCACGTACTTATTTTAAAGAAGAGAGAAGTCGCAATGTTACGTTTTGAAAGGGTTCCCTCGTCACATACCGGGCCGCTGATCTACTGTCCGCGTATCTATCATAGGGAAGAGGCCCTATAAGTCTCACACTGATAATACAACCATTGGTTGACGGGGTCAAGGCCAAAGTATTTAGAACTAGAACGCCTCGTGGCGTAAGACCATCACCCGCGGTGGGAGCAAATTTCATCGCCGTCATTTTTTATGGCCAGCTAATCCTAGTTTTCTGGCATGGGTCACATCGAGGGCAACCCATCACACTACCAGTAAAAAATCATGAACATAGCTCAACTCCTTCGACCACTTATTGGGTGGACAGGCAAATATAAATACAAATATACATGCAAATATATATACAAATATATATAGCGATTTCGGGGTTTAAGCGCAAGCGAATCTGACTAAAAACAACGTAAAGTGTCATCAGCGGAGGTTAGGTGTAAGCTTGAACTTTACACCTAAGGAACACTAGTCTACGGGATTCTCATCGTACGTTTCTTGACAGATAAACGTTCAAAACGGGCCGTTTTTGGCTTGATCCGTCCCTATCCCTGACCGACCGCCCTGTTCCAGAGGCCTTTCAATGAGCTGGCCCTCGGAAGGTTAGGTTAGGCCAGGACTGGTTTCTCTAGCGTTTCTAAGTGTGTTTACTGCATTTATGTGGGTTTTCAGTATTTTTATTGGTTTTGAGTTTTTAGGTAAGAATTTTTTTTAATGTTATGTGATTTTGTTACTTAGCGTCAATCTCTGATTGGCCTTACTTAGCGTCAATTTTAAATCGTATATTTCGATCGTTAGCAGAACCATTGCAGTCCTGGCCTTTTACCTAATCTTACAAGTACCTATTCATTGGCCTGTAGGCTATTACACTTAAAAGCCTATTATACCCATAATTACACTTAACTAACCCTGTTACATCTAAACCCATCGTTAGCTATATATATATACTTAAATCTTCAACGAAAACATTATCACCTCTCTCACTTTGTTCGCGGATGATAATAATGCAAATTTCGTTTTCGATGAAAGAGGCCATCTCCGACATGCACAATTTAGGTTGTAAGGCAATGTGTGTGCGTGGGTGTCTGATTTTAGTCAGCTTATTTGCGAATATTTTCCTTAAACTTATGGCTTGGACCCACATTTATCTGTTACAAGACCTTTTGTGCCAAAATTAATGGGTTCTGTAGTCTATGGTTGTCGATTACATGAGTAGGAGTTTTCACAACAGACTCCGTAGTCCCAGCACTACTTAGGACCAGGCACTGTACCCACGTAGATGGTATCATAGACCCACTCCGGGAAGTGTGTAGCGACGAAGACCCTGGTTTTGAAGTACAGGTCGGAGGCCTGGTACCGGGCCTGTGGGTACTTATCCAGCAGTCCGGCAGTGAACGCTTCCATCACCAGGGACAGGTCCGTGTTCTGCAGCACGAGTAAACTTTCTTTATTCATCTACATGCATTGACGGAAACCAAAGCGAGGTAGAAACTTCCTCAAACGTCTAATATCAAAATCTACATTCTGTGTTTTGGAATACAATTAAACTTCCTTTACTTCGCTCCAGTGAAAATGAACAAAAAGTTTTCTAAACTTCTCTGCACGTCTAGTATTAAAAACTTCATTCCATATTCGGGAAGCTATTTAAACATTGTTTACTGCTCTCGAATGACAGAAATGACTGCTTATGGAGAAAGTTTCTAAAATGTCGTCTATCAAAGTCCTTATTTTGTTTTCATATAGACAATTATACAGTTTTTTCAGTATCTCCAGGGTCAAAACTTACAACGCATTTGAAGACTTTAAAAAATTTGATCGTCGAAATATTTAAGACTTGTCCAATTGGGACGTCGCAGTCGATTATTTAACTGCTCTTAATTGACATGACTTTTCGGAGCGATTTAAGCTTGTCCCAATCGAACGGATTTTAGGAGTTAAGCTGTAAAATATCAACCTAAGCTGTAATGTCACTAGCAAAACCTGTCCTACTTTCCTAACATTTAAAAATTAAGCGTCTTTGGAATGAAAATCTTACGGAAGTTTTATTCGCAAGCTGCACCAATGTCGTTCTCTGAGATAGGTTAGACGTATGGAGCTGCCTCAGCTAACTTTTTAGAGGTTATTTGTTATACATCGGACGCAACAGTGATGACACTAAGTAAACAGAACACAACACTGGTCTGCGAGAGTGACTGGTATGTTTTTATAATTTTAATAATTCTTGGTATGAGGATCTGATGCCAGAGCAATATACTTACCACCTTAAAATAAGTTTTCTTCTATTCTTCTATTGCTTTCATAGAAAACGAAAAACTAATAATTTTGTAAATCATTGTTTCGGCAGGGTAAAAATGCTAAAATTCTTCCTTTTGTTTTAATATTAATTCACCGAAAGGAAAAAAAGTTTGTTTCTATGCCACCATTGTTGTTTACGTAAGGGCAAAGGCAAGTCCATTACGCATAAAAAAGTCGAACTACCACCGGAGCAGAATTATTGAGTTGTCTGCCCAAGCCGAGCACGCTTAATAGGCCTTCAACTCAAGTGAAAGGGACAAAAAAAAAAGGTCTGAATTGACTTTCCGCTTGATTTAAGCTAAGCACATTGAGTTTATATCCCAATCGATTACGCCTTTATAAGTATTATTATGGAAGCTAATTTTTGTCTTCTATCCGCTGTAAAAATGTTCCAAGAGAGCAAGAGGACGCGACATTAGCATGTCGAGAGAATGTGGAACCCATGCACGTGGGTGTTACCAAACTTCATGACAGTGCATGAGAACAGCGAGTCAGAAGAGCAGAGGCAAAATAAAACTTTAACAATTGGAGCAAGAAAACAAGAAAAAGTACCAGGGACCGAAAGGAAAATGTCCCACATGCCCCGGTCTATCAGAGGTAACATATGGGTTCCACTAGGAGTAGTTCTCTCCATAATATGAAAAGAGCAAAAATCTTTATGAACGAAATTGTTCTTTTTTCCAAATTTGCTGTTATAGACGTCGTAATTGAAAGTCTCCAGTGGTGGCCACTTAGTTACGATAACAAACGGTCATCACATTCAATACAATTGAGAGTTTTAAAAAGGTGGAATGGTAATCAGCCCAGCAGTTATGGAGTTGGCGCTTCTGTCCTTGTCACAAAGTCCACGTCTCTGTGCCTAAGATGAGAGTCTTGGTGCTCAACAATGCAGTGTCAGCATTTCTGTCATGACAGCATACCGAGAAGCATCTCGATTGGTCCGTACTACCCCATCCACCATATTCCCCTGACCTCGCTCCGACCGAGTTTCATCTCTTAAGGTCTATACAGAATGATCTTCAGAACAGAAAAATTACAGTAGACAAGTAGAAGAGTAAATCCAAAGATTTTCTGAATCGAACTACACTTTACTGTATGCGGATGGCATTGAAAATCTATTTGGCAAACGGGAAAGGTTATCTACTATATAATAAATACCGATATGTATCTGTCTAACTTAGCATCATAAAACGGAAATTTACAAATCAACCTAATATCCGTTTGTCGCTAGAATTTTATTATCCCAAACAACACCAAAGGGTTATACGCTTACTCCCTCTGTCGAGAAGTGCCGCATAGCGTCAACCCGCTTCTGGTAGAGCTCTTCGCCGTAGTCCTTCTTCACTTCGTCTCTCAAGCTCGTCCACACGTCCCTTGCTATCTTCTCCACACTCTCTTTCGTGAAGATCTTGGTAGCTAAACAAGTTCTTAGTTTAGTTATACAGTCGCATCTGCATATTTTATGCTACTTATTGCGTTAAGCTGTAGTTACCTGCATGCTTTTAAACTCTTGGTAAAATCGCGCTTCCTTTTCTCTATTTCTTCTTTTGAAATCTTGGTACTCACACATGCTCTTATTGCAGGGGTGGGCAGCCTTTTTGACACTGGGGCCACATGGATTTTTAAAAATTGACTGGTGGGCAGAACCAGCGCCGCCAGTGAGCAGTCGACCAGCACTTATTGCTGTACATGTGTTGAAGTGCGGCTCTCTGGAACTTTTAAAATGTATTTTGCTGCAGGTATACAATTTTAGAATTTAGTGATTGTATACTCCCTATCTTCCGACGTAATTGTTCCGCAGCCATAATTTTCAACTGCCTCATCTTGGTACTCCCTGTGTTTTGAAAAAATAGATGTTCCACAGCCACAAATTGCAATTGCCTCATCTTGGTACTCCCTGTGTTGTGAGAAAATAGATGTTCAACAGCCACAAATTTCAAAATAGAGGGAATAATAAGCGCTTAAAATGGGTTATTACATCGAAGAGCCCAAAATCTTCGGTTGACCGGATTAAAAAGACTAACGGGCCGAATGCGACCCAAGGGCCGTAGTTTGCCCACCTGTCTTATAGTCAATGATGACGCCACGCAGCACATAGGCTATCATCGACTGGACGACAAAGTGAAGCCTTTTAGGCTTGACTTAAATAAATCATCAGACAGGTGTCATGGCTTCGACTTGTTCATTCAAGTTTCTGGCGTTGACTCTTCATTATTAATTACCCGGAAGACTTCCAAATTACCCGGAAGACTTCCATGAACTAAAGTTCACTCCGTATAATGAAGATTTGACTCGGCTCAACGTAATCAGGCTGTTTCTAGCACCTGCGACACGATTCAGAGTGATGTTCGAATTAGAGAACTGAAATTGCCGCCAAAATTGTTTATGTTGTGACCACCCGAGGAAACTGAAGACACGAGTAACCTTCAGAATAATGCAACCAAATAACTTAACAAGAAATATCTTATTTTTGAAGGCCAAAAAAGTTACAGTTGTTCATATTAGATGTGATATTTAGGGCAAAATATCTTAGCATTAAAACTTAACCTTTTATCTCTATTGGT
>LQNS02278148.1:4102033-4115458 GCA_001587735.2 Parhyale hawaiensis | reverse complement strand
TCTAAGTCATTATCATGCAAGAGTAAATGAAACTCTTGGAAGATATTGAGAGGATTCCCTCTCAAAATTTCCATTTCCTTTGGGTCCTTGAAGAGTTTAGTTCACCTTGGGTGGATATTTTGCTAGATTGTCTTCAAGCTACGTTTAATATTTACTAATAAAACGAGCTATTTCCCCGTTTACTGTAGGTGTTTCGGTAGTTCTGCACTTACCACAAGTAGGGTCTCTGTCACTGTAGTAGTTGACTAGTATTGCCGTGCGCTTCTATGAAGTAGCAAAAATCTCTTCCCTAGCAAGATTTTTGACCGTTTTAAAAATGATTTAAGGTTGTAGCTTCTGCGGAGGCCAAGAATTATTGTACCCAGGCAGGTTTTTTTCATACAATAAACCTAAAAGCCTTATCTATCGGGAAATGATGGCAAGATTAATTTTGTCATTAAATGCCCGGGGTTTTTCACTGCTCTTGATGCTTCGATTTGCTGATGATTTCGTTTACCCTGTTACGTTGTAATTTTTATTCTTGTGAGGAAGAATTGCTGTAATTGTTGCAGCAGCTCGCAGACATTCGGGAGCGTCTGGACTGGCATGCTTATCTGCATCTTATCTACTTCTGTGACTGGGAGCAGGGGCACCAACCAATCAAGCAACAAAGAAACTGTATTTCATATGCTGTAACTAGGAGCTCTTATTAAGGCGGGTCTTTATGTTGCGGTATCACCACAGAAAACGGTGCCGTGTTTTCCTAGTTTGGGATCAAAAAATTTTAATGGTGACGACCCCCAGGGCCTGACGGTGTTCGCTGTGTGTCTCACTGACGGAGAGGGGCCGAAGCAGCTGCAGGCCGTGGGCAGCAGCAGCGGTCGCCTGCACGTCCTGCAGGCCGACGTGACCAAACCTGCTGACCTGCAGCGGGCCAGGCAGAAGGTTGAGAAGCTGCTCAAGCCTGGAGGTAAGTCCACATGGTGCCATGGCCCTAAAACCCAATCCGCAGTCTTGTCCTAGAACCCAGTCTACACTCTTGTTGTTCTTGAGCCAAGTCCACACTCTTGTTGTTCTAGAGCCCAGTCCACACTCTTGTCCTAGAGCTCAGTCCACACTCTTGTCCTAGAGCCCAGTCCACAGTCTTGCCCTGATTCTCAGTCCATAAATTTTCTAGAACTAACATAAGATTGAATAATCTGAATGTCTTGGCTCTGTTACTGTTTAACGAGCCTTTATTCTACGTACGCCCTACACTCTTATGTTCAGTAAAATTCTTCCTACACATGTTGGTGTATTCAATTTCTAAAGCCAGGCTATCATTAATCATAGCTTTTGCTAAGGATGTAAATCAAATTAGATGTATGACTCATCTTCACTTGCAATGTATCTTATTATTATTAAAACTTCACGCCTGAGCTCACACGGACAGGTAATGCAACCCAAATGAAGCATCTTGCAACACTGGGGATCCCAAAACGCTGCTAAAGGAAATCCAGCAAAAAACCATTAACAGCTGACTTAAACGCCTGCAGGCCTATACGACCAAAAGCCGATGCCGGCAACAAATTCCAAGTCTTAGCCGACCAGGGCACGAAGCACCGACAGAACTGATTAGTTCGACATCTGACAGCGTCCAAAGTGAGGTGTGGAAAGCACGAGTCTCTCTCCCAAAAACCTTGAGGACGGGGAGAGAAGAATACAACGAATGCCTCACATTATTGTACACCTTATAAAACGTACATAGCTCTGCTACTCTTCTCCTGATCATCTTCCTTTTTATCTAGAATTCATTGGCAGTTTATATCAAGAAAGAAAAAAAAAACTAGCAAACCTAAAAATTCTATAGCTGAGAAGTAAATCCCAAGAAGATGAGACGTGTTGAGCAAAAAATTTGCACGGTGCGACCAGTATTTCATTGGAGAGCAACATGAACTAATGAAGCAACTGAACAGCCGCGAGCTGACCTGGGGGACACAGAGGAAAGTCTTGTCTGAGAACTAGAAAGGTCAAACACACAAATCATCTGATCGCCAAAACTTGATCGTTTACTTTTTGCCATATGCCAAACAACTCATGTAAATTCCATAAAAATACATTCAAAGCTTTTTATGTTATTTTGCTAACAAACATAAAGTCTAATATAAAGACAAACGAAAAAAAAGGTTCATTACAAATTTTTGTCATTTACATACTTTTTTAAACATACCTAACAGCTCATGTGAACTTCATAAAAATCCGTCAATAACTTTTTGAGTCAAGGTAAGAGGAAAAAAAAGGCAGGCAGCGAACAAACGGTAGAATGGATCTTCACCAAAAGTGAACCATCTGGTACTCTTAACATACCTAAAGATCCCTATTTACATCGCAAAGATCCGTCCGAAACTTTTTGAGTTATCTTGATGACAGAAAAACACATAGACAGATACACCCGACGAAAGCATAACCTCCTTAATTGGTGGAGGTAACTAAAGTCTCGACCATCATCGCAATTTCAACATTCAAATTGCTTAAACCAGACGGTTGCGCAGCATTAGAGTACTGTTCAGAAAATTTATAAATAATGATAATAAGGCACCGAAATCAACTGCATTTGTGTACATGCGATCCAGGTTACCGTCTCCGCTACTAATATTATACAAAACCTTTCAGCTTTATATGTGCAGTTATTAAAATCCTAATATAATAAAACGCTTTGTGTGTTTATACATTTATTTATTTCGTGTCTGCCCGTAAGAAAATATATAAACGAAAAATAGGCCAGGTTGTAGATTTTTCAATTAACTTATGTTTTCATAGAGATTGCAGAAGATGGCGAAAATGGGATCTTTTTCCCTTTATCTAAATGGACTTCTTGCTTGAAACGCTTCTTGAAATCGGAACAACATATGTGCAGCTTTTGGAGTCCGATTCTATTACTTTTTTCTCTAAGATCGCGACGTATGAATTCGGCAGATGATCAACGGAGTACTAAGACGGACAGAAGAAGTAGGCAATTATTTCTTCTATATAGCTTACTGTCTTTCTCTGAAAGGGCAGATTTCACGTCAGAGGCCAAAATTGTCGCACTTCAACGAAGAAGATATTTGAGTATGGAAGACAGTATCATGGCTACAGTGCACTCACATTCAAGTTTTTCACAGTGTTTTACTCAAGATTTTACTTTGAAAGACGCACGTTTAATAATTAAGAAAAAGGATAGGGAACGTAAGATAAGAACGAGACTACTACAGCCTCAAGAACGAAGCCGTACTAACAATGGAGAGAGTTGAAGCGCCTATGGGGCACAGTGACAAGAAAGACTTGAAGCAGAAAGATTACAGAAGGGAATCAACGCTGCTAACAAGCGTGAGCGTTAACATGTGGAAACGGCAAGTGAGAGAAGAGAGCAAACATATCGATTACTGCGTGATTTTTTCACGCACGGGTCCAGCAGTAATGATATAATTTGGCTTACAGTTGGCCCACAAGATCCCAACGTTGTTTTCTTGGTAATAATATGGCCTTTATTCGCAAAAGGTGTGCAATGGCTGGAGAAGTTCGGCCTGGAAACGGCCAATGCCACTTTGTCCAAAAAATTTTGCAAAACAACGGCTTGCAGAACCGGGCTCGCCAGAAACAAAAAGGTCGTAATAAACGGGTGGTGTCCAGTTTTCCAAAGAGTTACATTTTATCCATAATAATAGAAAAACATAGAGACAGAGTTTTTTCGAATGCACATAGCCCGCAGCGTAAGACACCCATGAAGACAAGGGTATAAGAGGCACTGAACCCCGCACACACACAAGTCGCAGGAGGACACACGAAAACAGCCTCAGACTGACGCCCATACAGCCCTGCTTTGGCTCACCTCAGCCGCCAGCGGGCTGTGCGAAGCAGCGTGCATTTCTACGTCACACTCATGACGGTACTGTGACGCAGTGCGAGGTTCGCATACTGAAGTTCCAGCGTATGCCGTCCCGCCAAGCTGGTAAAATGTTACGATACTCGTATTGCTGCATCAGCATTTCTTCCACTCACGCTCCTCTGCGGGGATAATGACCATAACCAGAAATGGAGGCGGTCTAAAATGGAGGCGGTCTCACGTGTTTTCAGTTTCTAATTCTATAGCTCTGCAGTCGTAGACTCTTCTGGGTCCCAGCAAGCTTCTATAAGCAACACGAACTAGTGCAAGTGGCTCTTCAAATTGGAGTGCGCCCTAAGGTTCACGTTACCTTTTACCTGTATGACGTAACAATCCACAGAAGTGCTGTGGGGCATCGTCAACAACGCAGGCGTAGCGTCGTTTGGGGACGTGGAGTGGGTCTCTCCCGACACTTTCAGGCGACACTATGACGTCAACGTCGTGGGTGTGGTCATCACGACGCAGACTTTCCTGCCACTCATACGTCGAGTTAAGGGTGAGCTTCATACCGAGTGGTCGTACTGGTAGTTTACATACCTTAAGCATTGTGCGCACGACAGTCGTTTGTTCCCTTACATGGTCCTCAGCGTCTGAGTGTCTCGTTGGTGCTTACCAAAAGGTCTGTTAAATGTCAGTCATCAGGTGTTTACTTGACAAGTGTCAAGTTTCTGATATACAGCTCTTCAAATTTTAATTAAATCAGAATGTGAAATCCTGTGAATTTCCTCCTGTTTCATGTATTTTGACGATGAGTACGTTCTGTGGCAACCAAAAGACTGTCGTGTGAGCCTGTCTCAGTGTCGTACTTACTTAGAACGGTATTTGAGCGATACGAAACCGACTGTAGGTATAGTCCAAGACTCATATTTACCTTCATCTTATCTCATACAGTGTTAGAGGTACTGTATATTATGCAAATAAATACATATAACTTTATACGCATTGTAAATTATTGAATAGGTAGTTTTCATATCTATGTACATAGCAACGGACTGATCCATGTTGAGCCTGCCCTTGGTTGTAGTACCGTCAGTAACACTAGCCTCACTACTTATTAGGTTTCGTGCCTCACTCAGAACAATACCGGATATTTTCCCCAACATGCAGGTCGCATAGTCAACATGACGAGCATGTTGGGCCGCATGGCAGTACCTCTGAGGTCCCCCTATGTGGCATCTAAGTACGCGGTGCAAGGGCTCAGTGATAGTTTGAGGTAAGTGCAGTATCGATGATAGACTATTAGCTATGGCACCGCCAGAGGGAGGGGGGGAGGACGAGGCGAACTTGGTGGGTTTTGGCCCTTAATAAATAGCCAAGCAGCCCCCCCCCCGTCTTCCCGACATGCCCTCTCTCCAATATCTACCAGGTAACCAACATCCATGTTTGCGTGTATAGTGAAATCCCTCCGCATTTTACTCCAGACCCGATATTAACCCAATCCTTAAAAGGCCGTGCAAAATGACACAAGCTGGCATTTAACAAGAAATAACTTTCATCAACATATCCCATTGCATTAGGGGCATGGGCCAGGATACGACTCTTGTGTACTTTATGCGCTCCGATGCTGAATGTTTTAAAAATTTTGTTCCCCTGAAGACGGGCAACGTTTAATGGTCCGAGAGCTTCGGGTTAAATATAAATAAAGAGCCCAGAAGACTTTCAGGACTACCTTGCGCATTAAGAAGTTCTTAGACTGGAAACCTGCTTTCTAAATATACCTGCAATCAAGTGAAATTTAAAGGAACTCGTGCACCTACTGGGAAGCTGGAATGAAAAGAGCTACTAAACGCAAGAGATAGCGGAAATTCCAGAGAGCCTAGCTCCGTTTCGACATCTGAGACCCGTATCATCCGAGTACATACGAAGCGCAAAAATTATGACGCGCGAAAATATGAAGCGCTCATCACTGTTGGCGGCCAGGCTAGAGTTGTACACCTCTGCCGTCGATAAACAAAATCCAAACCAAGAAGCGCTAAATAAAACAACTATGGTTAAACTTCGTTCCAGCGTAAATCAGAGCTTCTGACAAGTTAAACTTTCCCCTTGCTACTAGTGAAAAGCGTCACGTACAAAATAGGGATGGACGTACAGATGGAGCCTCAAGCAGAATAATAATATAGATGTTTACGAATTTTTGTTATTAACTCCAGATACAACTTTGTTGACTCTGCTAATCTACCTCAGGGGTAAAAATTTCGGTTTGATGTCAGTCTCACACAATTGCTTATAATGTAATTGTTTCTCATGGCTAAAACTTGATAAAACCATATCCGCATTTTCGCTGTGAAATGCTAATGTAGTTACAGTTGTTTGTATTGCGAATGTTTCTTGCAATTATTCAGAATTAGAATCGATGGGGTTTTGTGGTAAGGTGCTATTGCTCAGCGGTTTACAAAAAAGCATGTGAAAATATTCCTTGTGACGATAAACCGAAAAATTTACCAAATTCTTAATGTCGTTTTAAGATTCTTTCATACTAATACAAAGTTATATACGTATACCCACGGCAAATGTTGAATAGGGTGGTCACAGCTGAGAAACAACTTTCGTTGTACTGTAGAGCAACGTAATAAACGCTCCATTTAATAGCATTTGTATACTATGTTGAATGGTATATAACTCGTTGTGCAACAAGTCTATTTTTACATGGTGCTACATTTATTTACCAATCCAAGATCAGAATGCAGAAACAAACACGTTAAAACTATTACAAAAAAGAAAGCACTAAGCATTCATGAAAAATGGAGGCTGCCTAGCTGTGGTACCAAATTGTCTGTTGTCTAGTTTTCCAGAGAAGAAACAAATGACATTTGTTTTCAACATTTGCGAGGTTTGAATAACTTAATGCTTGGTGATGATTCTGTCATGAAAACAAGAATAGATTTGGCATAAAGCTGAAATACCTAACTAGTTATCAACTCATAAAACTATTCATATAAACCGCAAATTATATAATAATCGATTTGTTATGCCTTTCTCAAAGTGACAAAGTTAATCACTTTAATGCTGCCTCTTTTATAAGAGATCTGACGTAAGACACACAATATTTCAATTGAAGTTGATTATTAAGCATATTTATTTAATTTTGTTGGGAAACACTGTTTATTTGTTGACTGTATCTGTGAATATCTATTTATTGAGAGATGATATCAGTCGACAGTATCTTTATATATATCCATACGCAGGCAGGAGATGAAACCGTGGGGAGTATCCGTCTCCATGATAGAGCCTGGCAACTACATTGCAGGTGAGTACAGGTGTGGAATGAGTTTGTATAAGTTCTCAGGAGAAGCCACCGACGCATGAATAACTAGAACGCCTCGTGGCGTCAGACCATCACCCGCGGCTAGGGAGGAGGGGGGCAAATTCAACGAAGTCACTTTTAATGAAATAGGTTAGGGCACGGCCCCAATCTCAGATATTAGCTCTTCAAGACTAAGATAGAAAAAATAGAACGCCCCTCGTGACGTGAGACGATTTGCCGCGGTGGAGGCAAATTTACCCCGGTGGAAGAAAGTTCAACGCCGTCATTTTTGATGGCCAGCTAGGCCTGTTTTTTGTATGGGTCCCATCTAGGTCAACCTACCAAACTCCCCACAAAAATTTATGAAAATTGCTCAACTCCTTCGACGACTTATTGGGTGGACAGACAAATATATATATACCTAAATCTTAAACGAAAACATTATCACCTCTCTCACTTCGTTCGCGGGTGATAAACATAAATAACCAGTGTTTATTTGAAGGATCTACTCATTAGGTTAGAGCCTATACGCAGAAAGCTCGCAATTTAGGAGCCTGATAAAGATAAAAGGTTGTCTTTTAAAACTAAGATATCTTGTTCTGAATATTACATCTAATATAAACAACTATAGTTTTCGGTCCTCAAAATATGGCGTTTCTTGTTTACTTGTTAATTAGGCTGCACTAGTTCGAAGTTGCTGTATTGCGTTGTCAGTTTCCTCAGGTAGTTAGTGTTACCTATATATATATATATAATTTATACATACCGGCATATAAGCACTTTTGCATTGACGGTTACTTCAATTCATAAAGCAAGCAGGTAGCTTGGTTCTCTGAAATTTGGAACAGCATTTCCAGAAAAACAGTTGAAAATTCCGCCTAATTTCTCTTGATTTTTTTGAAGTTAAAAGGAACGTGGGTCATTGTGATTTCTATACAAAAAGAAACTTCCAGAAGCAAAAGAAAGGATCTCTCGAAAAGCAGAAATTAAGTAGCTACAGACAGAATTAATGATAAGCGTGAGAAGAAAGTTACCCCTTTCTCTGATAACCTGCCTATGTGCAACATATCCAACAGTGATGTGGCTACGCGAAACACACATTACTCAACGCGAGAAAAGGTTAAGCATTTTGCCGATATGCTGACATTTGTCGACTAGGTTTATAGTAGGTGAACAGATGATAGGAAATTCTTCACATTTTCTCCCAGATACTTTCGGTACCTTGGACTTGTTCGATCCTTTAGAGATTTTAACACATGAAACTTCTGTAATTTATGAAGGGACTAAAGCTCGCGAAATTGTAAATTAAGTACCCGTTTCTTTACTAGAAGCACTAAAATATCATTTTACAACCCATTTTTGCCATTTTTCACCCGCTAACAGGGTATGTTTGAGACTGGGCTATGTCACAGTTGAGCATCTAATGTATGGAAGAAAGCGAGCATAACCTTAAATTATGCCGGTTTTCTTTAGGAAATACGCAAGCAAATTATGCATGTTGCTAGCGCTACGCTCATCCTTCGCATTTTTTAGTGTGCCCTAGAATCGTCTTCTTGTTTTCTATCGTCCGTCTCTGCTCTAAGAGTTGTATGGAAGCTACACACTTATTACGTTAATTACTTTATTGCGCTTGAATGGTACTGTCTCACCGAAACAGATTTCATGCTTTCCACTCTTCTGTTGTTGTCTTTTCTGTAGAATACAGGGAAAATTTGTCATATAATGCTAAACAGTATACGGGTGAAGGTGGTAAATATGGACAAATATAAACATTTTCATTTCCAAAGGAACTTTCAATAAATCTAATTAGGTTAGTTGGAATTGCAATTACCTGCTCCGAAGACGTAGCGGTTTCGTCAAGATTGTGTGTTTGTCATTTTGTTTGTCTGCCTGTTTGTGTATAGCTGTCACCAAGTTAACTCAAAAAGTTATGAGCGGATTTTCACGATATTTCCATGGATTGTTAGGTATCTTTGAAGGAACAGATGATGAGCTTTTGGTGCAGATCCTTTCACCGGTTTGTTTGTTTGTTTGTCTGCCTCATTTTTTAATGACATTGCTCAAAAAGTCATGAATGGATTTTTATGAAATTTACATGAGATGTTGTGTATATAACTTGGTGTGATGATGGAAACTTTCGTAACCATCTGTCGATTCGTTTGTTTGTCTCTGTTTAATTTTATGCTTATCATAATAAGTCAAACAGTGAAAAAAATATGGGGTCAAAAATGGAAAATATGGCTCGATAATTTTGTTAGGGATTTTTCAAAGATTCTGAAACTTCCATTTTTTTCATGCACGAAAACTCATTGAGTTCTATTCTTTACAATTTTCCTCAAAATACATATATATTTCTCATTATTTCAAAAACTAAGACGTAAATAAAAAATTAGTACCAACAAAATGCGCTTCTTTTTCAAAAATACATTTACCGTGGAAATTTCAGAACAATCAGTTCACAAACGATCATTTTGCCGCCTCCCTCCCCCATGCCCCCTCTCCAAATGCACCAGGTACAAAAGTTTTATCCAGCATTTTTGAATGTCCTCATCACATGGAATAGGAATAGGAT
The DNA here is from genome assembly GCA_001587735.2 of Parhyale hawaiensis. Taxonomy (NCBI): domain Eukaryota; kingdom Metazoa; phylum Arthropoda; class Malacostraca; order Amphipoda; family Hyalidae; genus Parhyale; species Parhyale hawaiensis. The sequence continues at coordinate 4,105,759 of LQNS02278148.1, read as the reverse complement.
TGGGGTGTAGAGGTTGGGCAACATTGCAGTACGGCTGGTCAGTCGCATTGAAGCACTACGTAGGTTGGCTGAAATATGTACCTCCATTGCATACAATATGTTTTTTTTTTTACATTTTTACAGTACGGTGAGATACAGTAAAATGGAATGGACCTCAACGTGGCAGCAAGGGCAGCTTTAATGACGTTGAATGTTCAGTAATGCATATAGGGCCGGAGGACCCCTCAGCTGCTGATTAGAAAGGAGCAGGATAGAATTGGCAGCTGTTACCCAACAACGGGGTTTGCGAATAAACGTCACAAACACTTTACAACACAGTCAGCAATTTGACAAGAGCATCAAAATGGAAAGCAAAGTACAGGGATTCATTACCAGGAATTTTGAGTACAACACCAAGATCAGTGCAACGATAGTGGTAAAATGGAAAGAATCCAAAGCAGAGCCACAAATATTGAAATCTTTGTTTCGAAACAAGCCTTACGAGTGTCCCCTAGAGGATGTGGAACTCATCTTTCTCTAGAAAAAAACGACTCAGGGGCAACTAATGGAAACATCCAAGAACCTTAATAGCTCCAGCGAAGTTCTTATTCAACGGGACATTTTGAGAAAGACATTAATGATCGCCTGCGAAAACAACAACGACCGGAATCTCAAACATAAAGCTCGAAGAACTGCTCGAAGCCAGAAGTTCTTCCATTTTTCAAAGTGAATATCTGTAATAGGTTTCCCTCCAAAGTGGTCGGTGCAGTGACACTCAATGCATTTAAAGATCGTCTTGACAAACATTGGGAGCAACACCTTCCATAACTACGAACTCCTACTCCAGGAGTCACAAACTCGTTACGGCCGAATACTAAAAGGCCGCATAAATCCATTAGCGTTCATGTCTCAACCAGTTTCACATCACGGACATCCGCGGATCTGCAACAAATAATCAGGCTTGCACCATCAACTCTTCGACTGAGGTTATTTTCTTCTTCTATTATTATTGATACGTCTGAATGATTTTCAAATAATGGCAATAGTTCAAAGACGGCCGGACCGTGCGTCTAGGCTGCTCTCCGTGAACGGGCCATTGGTCCGTCCACTGCCAGCTATCGAATCTAATAGCCCGTCCTTGGCTTAAAACTTTCACAAAAAGACGTACTGCAGAAAACCTACGCACGATATTGGGCAAGTTTCATTGGGCCGTCAAAGTTGATCTAAGCCCATGGAGAAGACGAGAACTTTAGCTTCGTCCATCTCAAGTGCGTTGCAGCTTCTAGAAGCAGCCGGATTACGTTGAGCAGAGTGATAGCTCCAATTTAGGGAGTAAGGCTTGAGTCTTGTAAGTTTCACTTGAATTAACAGGTCGAAGCCAGGGCACCGGTTTGATAATACAAGTCACGCCTCATAGGCTTAATTTAAGTTCCCAGTCGAACCTGCCCATTGTTACCATTTCAACGAAGATGGCGGGTCGTGCTACGAGATGTCAGCATTGAATATAAGAACACGTATGAATACCAAGATTTCAAGAGAAGAGATGGAGCAAAAGAGGCACGATATTACTAATACGGGTCTGTAATCTAAATTCCATAAAGAAAATTCCATTGTAGTATACAGCCCCAATTAGGGAAGAGGTGTTGTCATTCTAGATGAAAACCAGTACAATAAAAAAAAAAAACAGTATTCTGGCCGATACAACCAGGTTCACTGTTTATGACTCGCACACCGATTCTTTCATACTTATGCTTACAGTAAGTGTATTGGCAAAATTCAGAGATTTTTCAAAAATAGTTAGACCAGGGCATTATCACTAATTCGACTTACTGTTCACTTTACAATTCAGATGCCTCGCGTGGAGTGATGTACGGGCTTTCAAAGACACACAAAGCCGCTACCCCCTTACGACCAATTCTAGCTGCCTATAAAACCTTACCCAACCCTATTGTAAAATTCCTCGTACCATTACTTGAGCGTTTAACAACTAATCAGTATGCATTGCGTAATTCTTATGAATTTCGAGATAGTATAAAAAATCTTCAATTACCTCCAATGCCTACTTATTCAGCTTCGATATTACAACCCTCTTCACCATGATACACGTAGACGAAACAATAGATATTATTTGTCAGATAGTCTTTGACAACATGGACTTACTTCACAACATGGACCTAGCTTCCTTAAGAAGTTTCCCTAGTTTGGCCATTAAAGATTCATTCTTCATGTTTAACAAAAGGCTGTGCAAGCAAATAGAAAGAGTTTCCATGGGGTCCCCGCTCGGTGCCCCGTTAGCAAATAATTTTCTATGCTATCATGAAACTCTTTGGCGTAATGAATGCCCAAATAACTTCAAACTAATGCACTCTAACCGTTACGGAGATGACACCTACCTCATATTAAAAAATCAAATCGATTCTTAGTTATTTCTACAATATTTGAATAGTGAACGCCCAAATATCAATTTCATTGCCGAAAACCATTTAAATAATTCTTAAGCTTTTCTAGATATAATAACTAATCAAGACTCAACACCGACCACTGGAGTTTATAGACAGCCCACATTCTCAGTCCTCGGGACAAGATTTTCAGTCACGACTGCGGCCAATTTAGAGTCAGTGCAATTGACTATTTCTGATGTTCCATTTGTCTTCCTCCTACCTTACATTCTCAAATGAAATAAACTTTCCCCCCGAACATTTTTAAGAACTAACGGTTATCCACTCCAGTTTCTGGACCTATTCTACAAACTGTTCTTAGAGTAACTGTTCGATCCTGGCATTAGTAAACCTTCTGTCCGTAAATTGAAATGCTTTCACTCGCTTCCGTATCACAATAAAACTTCTGTCAACTCGGTAAACACTGTAAAGACGTTCATTTCTGAAGTTTAAATACATATGAACTTCAAATTGCAACTTGTTTACAAAATTCATTTATCATTGAGTCCTACTTTGAATTCAAATATAAAGTCCCCAAACCCCTTCTACCTTGTGTTATTTACAAGTTTCAAAGCCGAAGCTGCCAGGTTTCGCATATGGGTAGCACTGGACATTATTACAAAGCTCGAATCGGTCAAAATTCAGGTGTATCCTGCAAAACCGGTTTATCACCTACGAAACCTGCTCAATCCGCTCTCCGTCTACATGCTGAGCAAAGTAACCATCTTTTCAACAGGAACGATTTCTCTCTCCGTCATAGACTTTACACCCCACTCGAATTAACAACTTTAGAATTAACACACAATTCACCCCTAATTCTTAGTCCTCTTAGGCAACGACATCTGGACCCTCCACGCTGCTTAAGTCATTTGTATTATAGATTTTGTCCCAGTAACACCTCTGCCTTGCCGTAATTCCTGAAATAAAAAAATTTTTTTCACTACAGTTGGGTTGCCCTCCGTGAAGAAGCGAGTCCACCCCGAAACGCCGATTTTTTAGATTGTGATCGACCCTTGTGTTAAATTTGCTTTTAATTGGTAACTTTATCTAATTAGAGTCTATGCGTCCAGGTAACAAGATCTTTACGCAAGAAGTAACTTAAATAATACACACGTTATAACTCCATCGTGTGTGGATGTTTGGAATGGTCTTGATGGCTCTATCTTTGCTGGTGCTGGTATTGGCAGCTTTAAACGATCTGTACACAGAGCTATTCTGTGAACTCGGATCTTCTTTTTTCATTCTTTTGTTTTCTCCACCCGCTGGGCTGGTTGCGTGGGGGTTTGTTAACCTCATGGAGTTTCTCCGT
>LQNS02278148.1:3999456-4012324 GCA_001587735.2 Parhyale hawaiensis | reverse complement strand
CCAATCCTCTATATCCTACTAACATAATGGCAATAGCTCAAAGAAGCCGGGGTGTTAGTCCCGGTGTCTCTTTGGGAATGGGCCTCTTGGTTCGTCTACTGCCGCCTATCTAATCTAATTCTTTTGCATTCAGTAATGACAGACAAACCTGTACATACTTCTAGAACCTCTGTACGTAGAAAATTCGCAGAAATATAAGGGCTTGAAATATAATTACGTAGAGCAACTGTTCATGACATCCTTAGATACTTGCAGTAGATAAAAACTATTTCACAATAGTATGTGAAATAAACTGTCCCATTTTGTAGAACAAAAGCTTCTCAAATTTGTGGTGTGCTCGATTTGTAATGAAATGCCAAGTACACAGCTGATGAAAATGTAGATGACATTTATTTGGTATACGGACTAAGCGAGATGATCAGAACCGACAGCAGAGTTGAACGGTGAGTCGAAGCAGCTGGCAGCCATGAAGTGATAAAGCCCTGGTAGCAGTGAGGTGATATAGCAATGGAACTATATGGAAGCAGAGAAGTGATAGAGCATTGACGGCCGTGAAGTAATCTGAATGATGAAGCATTGGCCGGAATGAAGTGGTGTTACGGATTTTGAGCGTTACCTCTAACATTTAGGTAATGCGTGGCATCAGGTGGGGTATAGGGAAATTAGTGCTACACAAATCTAGCCAATCTCAACAAATAAAAATTCACTAACTCCGCACAGCAACGCTCATTACCGAATATTTGGAGGACGGCCAACCTCCTTATGTCAACATCCTAAATTTAACATGCACATGGCAATTAACGGTGTCTCACCTGGAAGATGGCAGCGATGGGCCTAAACTTCAGGGAAATCAAAGGCATGATCAAATTCTACCTATAATTCGAAAGTCTTTGAGTGATCAAGAAACCTACGAATTTCTCTCACCATACTGGACTCTAAGATCGGACTCAGACACAAGACGGGCACTCCTTGGGATTGGTCTACGTATACATCAGTAAAACATCTTTACAAAACATCATGGCAATTTGATCTGGCTTCAACAATTCACTCTTCAAGAGCAGGGTCTGTGGTGCTCCTACAAACAGGTTGGATGGCTCTCACTCAGCCTGAGCACGCAGCTAGACGCTGAGTGCAGGGCGCAACAGTTTTTTAGCAGATCGGTGTCGTATGAGCCCAGGCACAAATGTATGGAAATCAAAAGGTCCGCCCTCCTGTAAGAAGAAGACAGCATTAACTAGTATTCGTGAATTCCTTTTCTTTGTTTACACTTTTTTTTTATTCATATCAATTATTTTAGAGCGTGATATTTACTCCATGATTCTGGTTAGCGTTTACTTTTTTTTTAAATTCCACATTAATATTTCATTTACATAATTCTCAGTGAATGTTGAAGCCGCTTCAAATGACACAAAATTTTTACTCACCACTTTCCACTTCAAATTAGTTGCTTCTCATTTAGCTGCTACGGCCGTCGCTTCTCTAATGGTGAAAACAAGTTTGTGCGAGACTTAGGTTACAAAGTGATTATAAAGGGCTATAGCAGCCCACTCAATATGATGATACAGTAATGTTTGGTAAAAGGGGTCATTAGTGACCTCTACAAGAAATGAATAAGTCCTTATCACCAATTTTACGTTAAAAGGGTTACAAAGTGATTACAAAGAGCTATAGCAGCCCACTCAATACGATGATACAGTAACGTTTGGTGAAAGGGGTCATTAGTGACCTCTACAAGAAATGAATAAGTCCTTATCACCAATTTACGGGAAAAGCCCACACAAGCACGACTTCACTGCGACATCACGCGCCAACAACTCTCCAGTATCTGCCCCCATTTTCTCTGTACCGGGCTGCCTCACAAATCCCCCCTCCCCGCAACAAATATCCCGCTGACCAGTGCTTCCCCCAAGATCCTCCCCCTACCGAAGTAACAGTCTCCCCCATTTACATCCTCTTTTTGGGTCTCCCACCATGCTCCATAACACGGCCTCCCGAACCCAATGCTGTAACCGCCAAACTGCCCAGCACCGTCAGTGCTTCCTTACCAATCCCCCCAAAATGCTCCCCACGCTGAAGCATTCTTATTGTTACGCGTCTTCTTCTCCTGACCACCTACTCCACCTCGCGATAGTTTCCCCATTGCACCCCCTGAGTCCTCGTCAACTCCCAACAACACTGCCACCCGAACCCACACCCCAAATGCTATTCCCGCCAAATACAATAAAGTAAATTTTTTTTTAGCCACCCGTGGTATCTCGTTCGTACGTCTGCTCTTGTACATGGCAAATTATATATATATATATATGTATATATATATATAACTTCGCTTGTCAGCAATTATCAGTAATTTATAATGACATTTTGAGCTTCATAACACCATTAGTAATTTATAATAACATTTTGGGCTTCATAACAGTGGTGTAGCACTGAGCATTGACAGCAGTGAAGTGATACAACATTGGCAGCCGTGAAGTGATACAGCATTGGTTGCCCTGAATTGATCTAGTATCTTCAACAGTTAAGTGATGTAGCATTGGCAGGTGTAGAGTGATCTAGTATTAGCAACTGCGAAGTGATGTAGCACTGGCCGTCGTAAAGTGATCTAACATTGGCAGTTGTGAAGTAATCTAACACTGGCACCTGTGAAGTGATCTAACATTGGCAGCTGGGAAGTGATGTGATGTAGGCCACCATGGGGTAATTTAAGTCCGGCAATTATGAAGTGATGTAACCTTGTCATCTATTGAATCATATACCTATATAATAGAGGCAATTATGAAGCGAATTAACATTGTCATCTATTGAATCATATACCTATATAATAGAGGCAATTATGGTGCGATGTAACATAGTCAATTTAGTCTTCTATTAAGTCATGTAATGTAGGCAACCATGAAGCGATGTAAAATAGTCGTCCACTAAATTATCTAATGTAGGCAATCATGACAAGATGTACCAGAACATATGCAACATGAAGTGATATACCGTAACGGAGATAGAAATAGAAACGGAAGGTGAGTTTGCAAAAAAGCTTCTGTTTTTAATGTAAGATGTAAAACATCATAGGCATATAAAACTAGGTGTATAGGTCTATAATATCAATATAATATTTTACATATTACATTAGTTAAAAACAAAAGGTTTTCTAAGGCCTTTCAAACTCACCCTCTATTTCATTTTCACCCTCCGCTACGGTATCACAGACAACCGTGACGTGATGCTGTGTAGGGAATAACCACGGTGTCATTCAACTTCGGCCACCGACCCACCAACGAGACAAGCGACGTGCAACGCGACAAATTTGTTGCACGACAACATGTAACGGAGGGTACAGCAGTCTGCTGCCCTCACCGCCGCAACTGCGATGCCTCGCGACACCCGTGCATTGCTGCAACACGACTCCCGTAAAAATCGCATTGCGTCGCTTGTTGCTTTCTGTGGGGCCCCGTCCTTATAGGCAGCCACGGAAGGATTCAATTTACGCAACTATGAAAGTGATTCAACTTAGGCAATCATTAAGAGATATAACATTGTCAGCCATTAAGTAGTGTAACGTAGGCAATCACAAAGTGCTGTAGTATTCCTAGGTAGTAATGTGAAATGACATTGTGCTACATGTAGATAGGTTTCACATGCACTGAAATAAAGAAATACATCATTGCCTATGCATGATAATGAATCTTCTCTAATTAGATGGTTCCAGAGATGAATGGTTGTATCAGCACCAAAATGTCAGTTTAATGTCTTTTAACGGCTGTCCTGGTATTTTTATTTCATGGTTAAATATGCATTTTTAGTTCATGGCTACTAATGTGGTTTTATTCTGTAGTATTACTGTGGTTTTAATCAGGTTCTTCAGTATGATTGGGATTTCTTAACGTTCCTTTCCTTTCCTTTCCTTGAGGCTATAGAGATGAACTCTACCAAAAGCTCTACATACATCAATTTCTGAGGTTATTGCTTTTAATCCGTCGTTGGAAATAAACTCAATTGTATGTGATATTAAAGAACATTACATGTAGTATCTGTGTGCCCATTTTTTCTATAAAATTTTAATATTCGTAGATATTATGATCAATTTTCTATTATTTTTGATGTCCTAAGATATGATATATATCTCCTACTGGGGATATATGATTGTGAATTTAGATTCCCTGCTCTGCAACGCATTCCTTATTTTACGACGAAGAAATTGATCTTTGTTTGAGGTCTCTGTGAACATTAGAACTTATTGTATTAACACGTAAATCGGCATCCAGGCCCAAATGCAGGAGGTCCGATTTCAGTGTCCCGTCAGTGTATGGTAGCTCTGTGATTAGATTAATATTGCAACGCGTTTACATTTCATGTGGCAAAACGAGTTATTTTATACGTGCGGGATGACGCACTGATCTGTGGTGAGTCAACTATATTTTGTAACCTAGAGGTTGTGTAATCTAGAATACAAAAATGGAGGGTCAACGAAATGTGTTAAGAATTAAATGAATCTTGCTTAGCTATTAGCCTGTGAGGTCTTTTCCCGGTGTTTTCGTAAACACAGCATCGATACGAAAAATGTTTGTTTACATGCATTGTATTATATCCTTGCTTTCTGAAAGTAAAGTTTTTGCCACCTGACTAGTTATTTCGGCAGTAATTGAGTTTTCCTTTGGTTCATACAGCTCAAGTAATAATATACATACACGAGTTTTGCGTTTGAAGGGTAATAATTAAAATCCAGAGAACTTGCGCAATGGATCAATTATATTATAACCGGTAGCAGTTTCGATTCAATGTTGTTAAGAAGTGTATCAATTTCCATACAGCTTACTTAGTTCTTGCTCTCAAGCGGTTTCATGCTCTCTTTCCAATATATTGTGAGATCTTTACGTGTGTTTTACTGATCCAGCTGCAGTATGAGACCCAATCGCTAAATCTGTTAGTTCAATAGGTTAGGGAATAGCTCGCCCCTTTGGGGACAAGTCTAACTTGTTACGTGTATTTTTCGTGATTCCATTGTCACAATCCGGCCATGTGCTATTTCATTCTATTCTATATCTTTATTCATTGTCTTCTGCTAATGTGAGAACTAGAGAATGGAAACGATAACAATCAACTTGATTGTTCACAAACAATCAACAGGAACATTCGTCATTAATCATCTATATTAACAGTTAGAAAACATTCATGCATTTATTTATTCAATTATTATTCATATATTATTTTATCTATATTCCTTTCTTCTTATTATATTATTTACTTAATATATCCCGCAGCACTACACGCTCTCCGTTACCGCTTTAAAATTTATCCAAGTTCCGGTATCGGTAAGGCGGTAATTTGAATGAATTTGAATTCACACTAACACACGTTAATTTCAAATTCAAAATCAAAAACATTTATTTCTCCCCGTAGGAAAGTATTCATACAATAATAGTTCTATTACAATACATGTGCAGTACACTAGTGTAAAACGATAAGCAATGAGTCTTACACGCTAGGTTAAGAATTGACTGTACAATTCTACTTCACAAGCTGCTGTTCATACAAGAAAAATGAAAAAGAATATACATTCCTCTCCGTAGAAATTTTTACATTTATTTTTCTCTTTTTCTACAATAATTCTGTCAAGAGAGCACATCCCCTTACAGAATCCACCTCGCTTACCCATGACACTTACGAACTGCCAACCCGTTGTGGCTCTGAGGCTGCGTCCACTCTTCTGTCGCTTACAGACAACTTAAAACAAGGCGGTTAAATGGTCTGTTAATTCTATTAAGGCTCCTCCCTGGTGTTATGTTTCAATCACTTCAATCGCAGCCTGCTGAAAAGTGCTGACGATAGTTACCCAGGTTACGGTGATGATAATTGAAGTCATGCTTCTATATAACAGGGACTGAAACCGCTTTGGGAATTACTTTACTTTCTATTGTTATTAGTGTGAAGTCCTCATGTTGTGGACTTCACCATCAGAGGCAATATACATAAATGCAGGAGTTTGTACATTTTTTAATGGATTGCTAAGAAAAAATACAACAGTCAATAACAAAAGCTATATAGTAAGTTGCAAAACTAACCCTACATTAGCTGTATCCATGTGCTATAAATACCTTAGTTTATGCTAGAAACACGCGTTTTCTAATACGCTGATTGTAAAGAATCATCACTTTCAGCGGATACCGAAAGGAACAATCAGTTTCTATGGTCTCTGCATGGAGACCGATTAACCAGTGGCTAGTTTCTACTGAAAGTAACACTGCCGCTGCTGTTGGGGCAACGAGACGGAAGACGAGTAAGAAAAACATTGAGCAGTTTCATGAATGAAGCTACATCGTACACCCTATTGCAGCAATAGGGAAAAACATACCTGAAATTGGTTCCTACTGAAACATAAATGCAAATGGGTACAAGTACAATGAGTGCTGTTATGATGACGCTGATAGATTAGTGGTTTAGTGTGGTGAATTAGAATATGATGGCATGGTACTTAGTTACAATTCTGAAACCATTCGAAACAACCTCAAATGTTGAGTTTACAAAGGTTTTGGTGCCACAAATTGGTAGTGGACGATATTCACTCAGTCTGGCTTGATAGACATGCGGTGTACACTCTGCTGACTATAATCGCAGGAGCGTACTGTAAGTTAATATATAATCTTTGCCGAAATTTGGGTATAATTGAGTATTCGTAGTAAAAATATTACTAGTGTTGCAATAGCTAGAGAGCGCACACCTCCACCAAGTAAGGCATTGAAGCCAATTTGAAGGCAACAGTAACGGCAAAGTCAAATTGGTTCTGAAACTTTCAATTTCTTCTATATCAACTCCAAAATTTAATCGTTTGTGCCTTTTGATAGTATTAACAACTCCTGTAATTTTGAGTTATACTGCTAACAAACTTTATGACAAACATATGTCAAATAGACAAACAAAACAACCAATCATCACAAAAATTGAATCATCTATGTTGTTTAACACTACTAACAACTCTTGTAAATAACCTAAAGATCAATCCAAAGCTTTGTGAGTTATTGTGCTAACAAGCATAAAATCAAACATAGTGACAAAGAAACGTACGAACTAACAATTCACCCCAAAAATTATGTCATTTACTCTTCATATTATACCTAACTACTATTATAGCTAAGAACTATGAATTTCATGAAAATCCGTCGATAACTTTTCGAGTTATGGTGTTAAGAAAAAATAGGCAGACAGACAAATGAACGGATTTTCACCAAAAGTTAATCATCTGTTAATCATGCCAAACAATCCCTGTAAATTTCGTAAAGATCCGTACATGACTTTTTGAGTAATCTTGGTGGCAGACATAGAGCCAGAATAACAGACGACAAAAACGTAACCTCCTCGGCGGAGATAATAAATCACATCGCACCGAATTCTCAGTTATTTTTGTCTGGACATATCCGCTGGAGGCTCCGAGTGCATCTCTAGTTATCAGTTCTTACAAAAAATCTCTATACATAGTATCTTCAAAGTGGAGTCTTTACTAGAGTGAATAAAAAAATCTATGCACAAACTAACAGTGTGACAACAACTTACTAGCTATTGCATACAGCTACTATGTAGTATGCCACACCCGAAGGGCACGCGTATGATTATAATATGCTATTTTATACATATAAAAGCTCTTCTACAGGCAATAAGTTAGTTTCGTTCTGTACATGAAACTAGCTCTATTGATACATCACTACATTATCTGTGTAACTATTATATATAGTTTAATGAGTAGTAGCTACCTGTGTAACATTTCTCTTATAATAACTAGTCAATATTAAGTTTATTGATACCAACTATTTTGCAAATTTTGCTGTTATTTCTAGAGAATATGACACATTTTAAAACATCTTACATGAATGACATATTGCTCGCAAATGCGTAGTTTACGAGACATTTAACTTTTGAAGTTTGCATTACATTTTCTAAGGGAGAAAATAGCCACACGTACACAGTGCATTCATAACCTCTTTTTTATAGTTTTTTGTTAGGTTAGGTTAGGTTAGGTTAGATTAGATTAGGACAGATCATGTTAGGTTCGGTTAGCTTATTATCACCAACGGACGAAGTGAGAGAGGTGATAATGTTTTCGTGGAAGATTTAAGAATATATATGTCGTATATTTTGGCAGCAGCTTCTCTCTTATGGATGTTATATTGAAGGCGACAAAAAGATCAGCGTTAATGAGACATTTACTAGTTTCTTCAAGCTGTCGAAAACATGTGTGTTTTCGATAACTCGAGAAAAATAGTAAATATCACAATAACGCTGATCTTTCTGTTGCCTTCAATTAGACATGAATATATATGTATATAATTGTATGTCTGTCCACCCAATAAGTGATCGAAGGATTTGATCAATCTTCATAATTACCTCCGCCAAGGAGGTTATGTTTTCATCGGGTTTGTCTGTCACCAAGATAACTCAAAAAATTATAAACGGATTTTAACGAAATCAACAGGGATTGCTATGTATATTAGGAGAAACAGATGATCAACTTTTAGTGAAGATTCGTCCATCCGTTTGTTCGTCCGTTAGCTACTATTTTTAATTTTTTGCATGTTAGCACGTACACTAAATAAAAGAATAATGAATAGATCTTTATGAAAATCGTATCGGTTGTTAGTAATGTTAAATTACGTAAATGATTAAATTTTGGTCTAGATCGGTATGTTTGTATGCTTGACTCATGTTTATCATAACTAACGTTAGTTAGCAGTATAAATCCAAAAGTTAAAAACGGATCTTCAAGAAAATTGCACAAACTATTATTACAATGGAAGGGAACGAATGATTAGATTTTGGAGTTTATACAGTAAAAATCATGCTTTCAGAGCCAATTTGAATTTTTACTACCGTTGCCTCGCTTGGCGGAGGTATTCGCCCTCAGAGTGCTCTAGTTCATTCTGGGACTTGGTATAAGATGCCCACAGCATTTCATAAATATTTCATGTTTTAACCGAGAAGAACGGGGAAAAGATCTGCGCTCTTGCGGACTCAACAAATATATATGTGGAGCGTGAGTGCAAAAGCGCAAATTATCAAAATTAAGCGCTAAAATTAAATACGGAGCGCAATTTCGTTTATGCCCTTGCCTCTGTCGGTCACCACTCACAATACAAACACGCATAAGAGGAACCAGATTGTGCTAAACAGCGACGGTTCTTTACAATCAACTTCATAGAAAACTCGTCCCTCTAGCATTAACCAAGGTATTATTTACAGTTCAACGCATTAGGTGATAGAAAGCGGTTACAGCCCCACGTTAGGAATAATTTTTCATTTGAGATAGCTATTGTCATTAGCTGTTGTATTTTTTATAATTATCCTTCAATGAATTTCCACACTCCGGTTTTTATATTGCCTGTGCTGGTCGAAATCAAATCGCTTGAGTCACTTATTTAGTCCAGTAGTCTAGCCACCGGCCAGACTCTATAGTATGACGCAAATAATAATAATAATAATAATAATAATAATAATAATAATGGCAAAAAATGAAGTAATTCTAACCGATTTCACTCCTTGTTATGTTATTTAGAAGCATGATGGCTTCAGGCTGTAACACACGCTTGTCAAGAAAACTAGTTTCCTCATCTTCGCGTCCGAATGCTTTGAGAGGTGTACATATATCTGAAGAAAATAAATGAGTTTTCTTCCTTTCATTTAAATAGTATTCACTCGCAATCAATGGTGAGCTGCAATTCCCTACAAGCTTGAAGAGCTTTCCGAAACAAAAAGCCGTACGCAGACGAGCGACATCTTCGCTTATTTCCACGGGACAATATTGTGGGTAGATACAGCTTGCCGCGACGCGCAGCGAAAGGTGTTTGCGGCTGCAATGTATTTGGGTAAGATCATTGAGAGTTCTATAAAAAAAGGGACATATTGACTTCACAATTCTATTGCTCGTTTATCTTCCGAGTTGTTATTCCCTATGCAGAGAACTCAGCCACTGGGTGCTCTGTGCTGTCTTGAAACTTATAAACAAAATTCCACACGTACGGCTCTGCTGGCTATCACCGTTGTAACGTAGATACTAATTCCTTTCATACTTTTCTCATTGCAGATGGAATCGCAACCACTAACGCAGGCCTTACATGCCGCAGCAGTGAAAAGTAACAGGGAAAACTGTACAGAAAGTTGCTTTGAATTGCTTGAACTTGACGAAAAAGATTGGCGCCTAGATTCATTCTGTTGCATTCGCTCCTCAGGCAACTTTTTCACTGAGTTTGGTAGAACATTTGCGGACGAAAAAAAGCCACTCTCGGTAATTTTTGCTTCTCATCTGCATTGGGCTCAAGAAATTCCACTTGCTGAGCCAGCTGAAATGCACCGCTAACATTTTTCAACTTTTTGTGAACTCAAACCTGTCTTTACGAGGGCCCAACAAAAGGTTCGGGTGATCAGGTGAAGGATCTCTTTCATGTGACTAAAGAGTGTCCCGGCCCTTTGCCTAAATTTTCAATGTAGTTGTTCAGCGGCATGTATTTGAGTTAATGACTAATGAGCGTTAATTGTCCTGCGTGTATTACCTTCGTCACCGCAACTTGGGTAACGATCGTAAACACAGCTTCATGCAGAGCAGTAGGTATCACCGGAGAAAAAGGAAGCTAGGCAATTTTAGGCAAGAAGGTTTAATAGACCATTAAACCTGCTTGTTTTCAGTTGTCAGTGAGTGACGGTGTTGTGGACGCTACAATAGCGGACTTAGTTCCGCGGCCATTGCCGCGGCGGTTTTGGCGGCGTTCACTACAATTGTGTCTTCCCTAACCTGTAATGACACTTACAGGTACCTCGTCTAACACTATTCTAACCTAATGCTGCTGACCTAACCAAAACATACCTAACCTCACATACCTGACAGTGGTCGCGAAAACCGCTGCACACAGGACTGCCGTTCTAAGCTGAGTCACTACAAGAGCTTGGCAGTATGTGAGCGTCATGGGAGAACGAGGTACATTAGGTAAGGAAGAAATGGACCCTCTCGTTTGGCTGTTTCAGAGCAGAAATGTCCACATAGAGAGCAGTGTCTGACAAGGTTAGACTCCAAATACATATATTAGCTACAGTGAGAATTAACATACACAGTATACACAGATACTGCGGTTTGTTTTACATTATTCTATCAGTTTGTATTGTGACGGGCGTGAAACAGAGAATATCCAGTGATTAAACGTTCCATATCTCTTACATCTCGCTGACACAGTAGTGGGTAGGTTACGTCCAGCTAGATCGGGGACACACTGCATTAGTATACAATATTATTATGTCAATATAACACTACAATCCATGGAATTTACCTCCTCACAGCTAGATTCCACTTCTCATGCCCCTCTAGATTAGAATTCGCTCTAGCCCTAATTCATCTAGTTCTAGTGCTGTGATGGCTACACGTTTCAGCCAGCAGCCGCTAGATTTTTCCTTCCCCATCTTAGGTGGAAATGTTTTTTTTTTATCGGACGACTTTTCTTTACCAAAAAGCGTTTTATGAAATTACATGAAAAATGAGCTGTTTTTCTAGCTAAAGAGCTGTGTGGGCTATTGCTAAAGCACCTATTTACAACACTTAAAATACTAGCCATTCAATGTTTTACGCTTCCGTGGCGATCTGTTGTGTTCATATTCCCCAAGCGTCATAATTATGCCATTACGTACTTCGTCGAATGTAACATACTAACTTGAGAAATAGCTATATTTGGATACGACGATAATACATAGGCCAGCGCACTCCATAAATTGTAAACATTACAAATTTTCATTTTGTGTTTGAAACGCAATAGATACATACAAGAGAATAGTCATCATCATTGTTTTATTAAATACTTACTAACTTACTCAAAAAATGTAGTTATTATTTTCCTCGAAATTGTGACGGTAGACAACTATAATAACTGGTGATTATTTTGTCCTTGTTTCAACTTGAACTCGTCAGACAGATTAAATACAGTTACTGTATCGATACAACGGTTGCGCCGCATGATTTCGTCATGCCTAGGTCATTTCAGCATTGCTCTCGATCTATTTCATGTATTGAATTTTGAATTTATATGTAAAGAAATGTTAATTCAAAGCTGACATGAGCGCTCTAACGACTAACGTCATCGATGAAGCAGCCGTCAGAACTGAGCAATTGTTTCGAAAGCGTTTCGTTTCCGGAATTAACTTCAAGCTTTGATATTTGTTTACTGCAGAATTTTCACTTTCAAATGTTTGTCATAAAATTAACTTCATATATCAGTCTTTCACACAGCCAAATCATAAACGTGTATTTTCTTAAGTCGTGCTACTATTTTTGTCACTTTATTACACAGAAAGTACCGGACATAAAGCTGCTATGGAGGACATTCGATTTGTGAAAGTATGGTGGATGCCATTTCACTCAGTAATTGTAGAGGGTTATGATCTGCCCCAAGGACACTGAGCGGACCTTTATATGTTAATTTCTACGACGTTTCTTCTCTAAATGGGGGCCAGCAGTCTATCCTGAAACGTTAATCACGGTACACTGTACCAATAGAGTGGACATCCCTTCAGCTTCGTTTAGCGAGAAAGTCATAAGCATCTAATCGGCTCATTCTTTTCAAATGATAAAAGCTCTGGCTCCGTTGTTTCCAACGAAGTATCACCGTGCAGTCTCACATCAAGAGCTTTTGCAAATATATTTCATTCATTTTCATATCCATCCTTATAGTTGCAGTGCCGAGATGCTTTCCACTACAGAGTAATTCAAACTCTGCCGACAACTTTCTAATGCCTTCGGTGGCTTGAAGCATTCCTGTCAAATAGAACGCAAAGTGTAATTGTCAACAACAAAGTGTCATCCAGACAGCCGGTACTCAGTGGAGTACCACAAGGCACCGTGCTTGGACCT
>LQNS02278148.1:3972579-3985100 GCA_001587735.2 Parhyale hawaiensis | reverse complement strand
ACCAGTCGCCCTCAGTGGGTACTGCCCCGCAGAGATACAAAGATTTCGTTCTCTATGGGATGTCTGCGTGACTGGAGGCGCATTAGTGAACGAGGCTCCTCGCCAACCTGCTGAGTTCTGGCAGCTTAGAAGGAAGGAAGGAAAGATTGGTTTTGCTGACCCCCTCCTCTTTATTATTGCGAGATTGTACGACGGAAAACACACTGGGTGACAAAAACGAAACTTTATGCGATGGCGATACGGTCCAGGCATTGTATGTGGTCTACTTCAGAGTCGGGCCCATGTGTTCGGTTAAGTTAAACTAGTTGAGAACAGATTAGAATTTTTTAGCATATGCATGTTCGGTTCAACTGAATAGATACCCATGCATGACTGGTTGGTACACATATTATACATGAATCGCCGGTAGGCCGTATTCTATTCCGGCAGCATAAAACTGTCAAAATTAAAAATTATGCACTACATATATTTAGACGTTAATAACCTTAACTTACTATTTGAGCCAGGTACCAGAATGATTCATGTACATAGAGAGAGTATTGGTGGGGCAAGGTTTAAGATAAGGATTCTAAGGCCGTGTTCACACGTACGACCCTCTTCGTAACGCTTTTAGTCAAACTGATGGACGTGGCACGTTGATATTATGGAAGCAGCTGCAGTATGCCGGGAAACTGAAGGATAAAGAACGTCGCATTTTTGAACGCATCACGTAATTCAAATTCATTAAACAGAACTTATAAAAACTGAATTAATCTTCTATAGTTTTTTAAATCATTAACAATTAAGTTGACAGAAATGCTTTTTTATCGTCACTTTAAAGATCAGAATGACTGTACTCCCGTTTAACGAAAGAAAACTAGATGACCTATAAAGGTGGTGAGAGCAGAGACGCCATCTTTTATTTGGAAGCAGTGTTGATTGCTCTATGCTAATTTCTCTTCAGTTCGTTTATCAGGCTTTAAAAAATATTTTGAAACTAGGCTGTTCCTATCATAGTCAGGCTCTATTTGGGATAGGAATGTGACTTCAAGCCGACGCGAAATGTAAGCGAAAATGTAAAGGAACGAAATCATAACTGAACGCGCCGCATCATTCTTTTGAATGACTGTCGTTTCGACGTGTGGACAGAGGCAAAAAAAGTTGACACACAGCTCGTAGTTCATTTTCGTGATAGAACGCGTTACGGTGAGGGACGTGTGAACTGGCCCTATAATACATGCTACATCGGCCAGTTCATTTTATGAAGAGCTGCGTGTTGACATATCTTCATTGTCATTCTTTCGCATTCCCTACAATCGCCATTTGAAATCAACTCGTTAACTACAGAGCCACTGTCGAAGCCTCTAACTTTGTTTCCCAAGCTCAATGATGATACCAAAGTTTACATATACATCGTACCGCTAATAGTTGCTACATAGCTATACTGTGGCTATAGTTTCTTTCCGATACCGAGCCGTTTTCCCAAAATAAACGTACTGTCCAGTTCGATTACCACAGAGGTATAGAGATTTCTTTTTTACCTAGACGTATATGCATGTATGCTCGTTTCCAAAGTTAACATTCCGCTATAGTGATATTACTACAATCTTACTCTACCCATTCTATCATTCCAACACTTTACCTCTTTCCTAAATTCATGTGTATGCTTGCTTGCACATCAACTACTGTTCAAAGGCATACGTACTCAGTCACGATACTTTAACTTTCCTCTCACTAGAACTTTTTCCAAAATTAGTAAACCATAAATATCAACAACTTAGTACTGTGTACTACAGCTTTATCTTATTTTTCTTTTTGTTCACTCGCTCCTCACAATCACCATACTATCTAGTTTAAATACTACTAATTTAGTATATCTAATATTTCTTATTATAATATGTACGTTATATCCACCCGTAAAAACTTATCAGTACGAGCATCTCTCACTTTTTCCTGTTTTTTACCTTCCTCAGAATTAATATACTGTCTACTACAATACTACTAGGTTACTAGATCATAAGTTTCTTCTCTACACTTTACCTTCCCAAGAAGTTGATATATAGTAAAATCAGTTCGTACAATATACATTTCTACAGCTTTCCTTCCTGTTCTCTAATTCCTCCACATAATTAACATACCGTCCTGCTGAATCAATGCAGAAAGTTAGGACCTCCCTTCCAATTATATATTCTATGCGTGTATTACAACACGGACACACAGCCAATTGACATTTGATATAAGCGACCCGCAAGGTTATCATTTGTTTGATTTAAATTATGGGCTTCTCTTACGATACAATATTGCAATCCATTAATCTATGGTGGATAATTCTATACAGTCGCCTTAGATATTCTGATTAGACTCATTACATGAAGCTTGCATGCCCGGTCCATACGCCTGGAGTTTAAAATGTATACCTCTCTAAGAAACGAATATGCAAATACCGTGCGTAGTTAAGCTTCAATAGAGAGCCCTTTGTTTTAGCTCTTTGACGTATTATCTAGTTTAGGCTTCTGTTGGTGTATTTCATTTTTTAATTTTAAGCTTTCAGTGCGATATCAGGTGGTATCGTTCATCTGGTAGGAAAGATTGAATTGTTATCGCTATTAAATTGTTAAAAAGTTTAAATCTCTAAACAATAATCACGAATAATATGATTTAGTTACTGCATGACACGAATTAGATAAAACTCCTTGCACAATATTTAAAAANATCAGGTGGTATCGTTCATCTGGAAGCAAAGATTGAATTGTTATCGCTATTAAATTGTTAAAAAGTTTAAATCTCTAAACAATAATCACGAATAATATGATTTAGTTACTGCATGACACGAATTAGATAAAACTCCTTGCACAATATTCAAAAGATTCTTTTATTAGATGCTCGATGAATAGACGGAGGTGGACAAATTAAGGCACATCTTCTAATAAAGTTCAGTAGTAAAAAACTTTTAGGATATCAGTTCATAATCGACCCTTAAAAATTTAGAAGCTAACTGATGAGTAACAAAGAAATAGATTTGACGCTGTATATACGAACTGTTAATTTGCCGTACGTTATACAGTATATGACAGCGGTTCACAAGTTACATTCTTCACGCGCCTTCTATAGAAGAATTAATGCGCCCGTGGATGCTCTTCTTAGTCTTACCCTATATACTCATTATGACGAGTACCAATTCCCTGTATTATCTTTCCCACTATTGGGAGCGTGAGAAACACAGATATATAGAGCAATTTCCAATTTTATTTCCATCGAGGGAGACGGCACCATATAGCGATAAATAAATTTGAATAAAGATATATCAACCAATATCAACCCTTAATTATTATAGGCTGTTTCATATGTCATATATGGTGCATAATGCAAATATGACCACTCTGTCTGTTTCATATTCATACACTGATGAGATGCACGTTACTTGGAATGGTTATTCAGAGTTCCCCCATCTTTCCTGAACCTAGAAGCTAGCACACTATTTCCCAGTATGTATACAGAACACGCAGCCCTATCATCTAGGTATACGTGCATTCCAAGTGAAGAGCACGTTCTCTACCACGAATTCCAGGTGAATTTCGTTGCCACCATCTCAAACGTTTTCAGCATTGAAGAAAAATGATACCTGTTTATTGCTTTGATACACGCGATTGTTATCTACTGCATCTCTTTCCTGAAGTATGTAGGTGTTGACCCCAACACGAAAACCCCGGGGATCGAGTGCCGCCTATGCTTTGTTCCCTCCTCGATCTGTTATATGATTTAAAGATTTTGTAAACTGTACAAGTTTATCCGTGACGTTAAGAAAGAAAAAAAATAGCTTTTATCAACAACCTGTCATCTCTCAGGTATGCACGTTGTCACGATTCTAGAGCAAAGGATGAAAATGCTGCAAGTGTGTTTAAGTTTCAAAGTCAAATTAATGTCAAGCTGCTGAAGTGCTAGTTCGGGACTGAGAGCATTACCGTTCTCCTTCCGGTGCTGCCAAAAGGTCAAATATGGCAGGACATTATTATAAATCTAGCGAGTTAGCAGAAAAACTTTCCTAGGTACAGTTTATCTACCGAGCTTCAGACCCATCGGTGATACTCAAGTTAAATAGGTGTACATTTATCTACTTCAGGAATTGCACAACCAAGGATTCAACAATTTTCGACCATAGCAAAAAAAGAAACTGTACCAAAACAGTTCAATACACAAGATATAATTTCATTATCACGATCTTTTAACTCCTTATACGTAGACACTAGCACCATTGACACGAAACAGATGCAATTGAATTTATTTTAGAAATCAGCAGATTCTGGAAACGACCTTCTGGTATCACTGCCGTATTTTTTTTTTTTTTACGGAAGCTTATGACCCACAACTCTCAGAAGAAATATTACTACACTGTCCACTGATCGATAAAATTTTTACGTTTCCATTAGTCACGAGCAATGTATTGTCAAACAATAGCTACGATCAGGTCAAGACGAACTGTGGTCATTACCCTGAGGCGTGAGAGCCATTGGGAAGCAAGCCTGATGGATGGAGCTGTGTAGGTTTAAGTCGCGTGCAAACTTATGATTAGACAGAGTGACTGACTCTTCATAAAGTCTGTACTATAAAAGCTACGACTGTATTGCACGGAGTAATTCGGTGCCGGGCTCTGGCACTGTGGAAATAATCATACGCTGACACAGTCGGTCTGTAGAGCAGCCACTACATGCTACTTAGTTCCGACAGCGCTTATCACTTGTTCTGCTCGGACAGGGGAGTTTGACCCAATGCATGAAAGGGGGTGTGTCTTGTTCACTGTACACACTGACAGAGAAGTTTGACTCTGTGAAATGTAGTGTATACGTCTTGTTCACGAGACACTGAAGGGGGCGTTTGACCCAAAAAAAGGCAGTGTGTCTTGTTCACTGTGCACACTGACAGAGAAGTTTGACCCTGTGAAATGTAGTGTATACGTCTTGTGCACGAGACACTGAAGGGGGCGTTTGACCCAAAGAAAGGGGGTGTGTCTTGTTCACTGTGCACACTGACAGAGGAGTTTGACTCAATGAAAGGCGGTGTGTTTTGTTCACTGTGCACACTGACAGAGAAGTTTGACCCTGTGAAATGTAGTGTATACGTCTTGTTGGCAGCACTCCTTGGCGGGGAGGTTTGGCCCAATGGAAAGGTGCTGTGTCTTGTCCACAATGCACGGGAAGGTTGGACTTGTTTTAAGCGAAGCCAATCTAATGCAAATCTCTGAATAGCATATGAAACAATTTCAAATTGTTTTAGTTCGTTTGATGCATTGAAAAGTTGATGTAAAAAGTCACTACGTTTCTACCCCACTCGGGAAGTTTTTGATAAGTAGCTGATATTTATAGATGAGAACATTGGATAATATCAACTGGAGAATTATTCATTTGGTTGGTTACTGAACGTTCATAAGGGTGAATTAACTAACTTAATTCATCAAGGTTACTAAATTTCTCGGTTACAGTTGCGGTCGTGTACCTCCAAACAACTAAAATTAATCTATATCACCGCAGTATTTGAATCTTTCCCAAAGAGAATCTTTCGCCGCCCCAGCAGCTGCAGCTTCTTATGCGGCCCTGAATTTTGTCAGACTTCGCCCGTTGAAACTAAAGCGTTAAGTTTTCCATCTAGTTTAAAAAAGACATCTTATTTGTTAAGAAAGCGTCTTCGATTAGCCACACTGATTTGTCTTCTGCTTTATCAGTGTCTCCAATTTGCACTGCGGTTTATGGAACGAAAAATGTAAAACTATCAGAAATACGTAGGATGGTATCGCATAAATGTGAGGTCGTCCCTATGACAATCTGGTAATTCCTCATCTATAAAATTTATACTTTATAGGGTTCTAACCCAGTTCTTTATTTCGGTATTAGTTTAGTTAAGAAAAATACAGATGGTTTCTTTGGAATAAAACAATCAAGTTTACCGGCGTAGGCAACCTTCGAAGTAAATCAAAACTTATCATACTCCAACTCCAAATTTTGATGATGGTACGCAACCTTCAATCCTGCATGCCTCTCATGTCCAGGCAAATGGTAAGCACTCGGGAGTAATCTTCGACTGGATTGTTATTCAAAGCTTAATTTATACGAAGACGCTGCCGGTAACTCATGTACATGCTACCCATGCAAGATTAGGCAAAAATGGCCAAAACTCTGACACTGGACACATTGACGTTGTCCTCAAAAGAGTCTAGGAGAGAAAAAAATGCGCTGCTATTGATATAAGAAGTATGCCTAGCTTTAGAAACAAATTACATCGAAAAATTTCTAATTAGCCCTAATTTTAAACCTTTTATAAAATATTCTGATGACAAAACGTGTTGATATGAGTATATCAATTGTTTAATTTCATATTCTCAATTGCTCACTGGCCTTTCTATATCCTCCTTTAATTCTTTCCATGTCTTATAAGCTGCCTGCTGGTGGCAAGCGCGTACGTTGAGGGCGGTTACTTAACGTTTCTTTATTTTTTTTTTGTAGTCTGTTTTATTTATTCAAGAATACTTCTTAAAGAAACATTAATGATGACCAAGCACGGGTTAAGATGTTTCTTTCAAAATTCCCATTAGGAAAAATGAAAGTAAACGCTAGTAATGTGAAACGTCTCACTTTCGTAAGAAATGTGGTGGTGCGATCGTGGGCTCCTCGCAACACTTGAAAAGGACACTTCTAAACGTTCTACGTATTTCATTTTGTATTTTTATACCGACATATTCTTTTAAGTAATTGCAATTTCATCCAAATAATTGTGTGTGTTGATAGAAAATGATGTAATAAATATAGCCATCGAGCGTGTTTCATATCATTCTGTTTTTCAAGTAGGTCATGGCTTAAATCAAAGTCTATTTTGTCACCTATCTCATTCTCCATTTTGTCCTTAAGCCGAGCACGTGTCTGTAATTTTAAGTTAATAATGGTAGCTGGAGATGCTCAGATTATATGCACGATCAGTTGGCACTGTCGATTGAACTCCATAGTCCGATGAGCTTTAACTGGTCCGGATCTTGAGTCGTTATAGCGCTGAATTCGACTCCAAATCTAGAGAGAGTAATGGGTACTAACTGAAATGAGGTATTAAGAATCTCGAGCGTAATCTTTTTACGTTTAACACCTGAAACGCCTCCCAAGGTGGCTTATTCAACTCTCAGGATTATGTTTGTGTCATTTTCTATGGGCGGATCGGAGATGCCTTTAGAGTGGCAAACGGAAGTAGACGCCCGCATCAGATACGGCGACGCCATACGTACCCGGGAGCAATAATAACTGGGATCATTGCTCCCTGGTACCTATGGTGGACCCCATTGCTGAATGAAGCAGCACTCCTAAACAGCTCAGGAAGTCGTATTTCACTTTAGGCAAATCAAGGTTTCTTTAAACGGGAAGTTCTTTTCTCTCTGCATGGCCAGTACGTTCGATAGCGATATTAAAGAAGGAAGGATGGAGGAAGTTGTTCATGATACGAATGATACGCTGCGTAAAACTGTGGCCAGAGTTATTAGAGGCGCTTGGAACACATACGGGCGCTATTACATGTATATGGGAAGCATCGTCCTCAATTTCACCATTTACATCAGCTACTGTTGCTTTGTGGGCTTCACACTTGAGTTAGTAATCTATTAATTAATTACTACAGATATATGGCAAGCATTTTCAACGATGATTTTCGCTTTATAAAGATTAACTAAAAATGCGGTTTGCTCTGATGTGTGAGAAATTCATCAACGATCCGTGTACTGATGTACGTACACATGCAGTGGTTAAATCTATCTTCAAGATCAGCAATTTTACACTATATGCAGCACGACATTCCTAAACAGTATTTCTCTGTTTCGTAGACATAATATTTCACTGGGAAAACCACATAGTGGAGTCATCAAGACATCAGTATGTAATCCATGACTTATTCCAATGTCCATAGGTACAGTGTCTCACTAGTACTAGTAATACCTCTCTGTACGTACAGCTTAATTATCATCTGCTACAACATTATGCAATAATTCTTTTTCTACACTTATTTATAAAGACTTCAGCCCCAAACCCTCCTACACCTACATAACATACACTACCTAGCAGAAAATCACAGACGTTTATGCATCATCTATGCATAGAGGCAGCATCTGATAATATCGAATAGTCACCTAAACAATTGTGGTTTGGATGGGAGAGAGGGTGCGGGAGTTCGAGGAACGGAAATATGGATTAGTATGAGTTACGAGCTCAACACTGCACTGTGTACCAACCAGCAGATTTGGAGTGCTGGACTTGCAGGTCGCTGGAGTGCTGGACATGCAGGTGGCTGGAGTGCTGGACATGCAGGTCGCTGGAGTGCTGGACATGCAGGTGGCTGGAGTGCTGGACACGCAGGTTGCTGGAGTGCTGGACATGCAGGTCGCTGTAGTGCTGGACATGCAGGTTGCTGGAGTGCTGGACATGCAGGTCGCTGTAGTGCTGGACATGCAGGTCGCTGTAGTGCTGGACATGCAGGTCGCTGGAGTGCTGGACTTGCAGGTCGCAACTCTTGAAGAAAAACTTTCACAGTTCACTCAATTGGCGACCCTCAAATTAAAGAACAATTGTTCAGTTTACGATGAAACCTAGAATCTCTGTCTAAGTGGCGAATCTATCGATTAGGATTGTGTTTCCGGGTAAACGCAAATGAAGAGCAGTAGATTATCTCCAAGTGGACATGTGGAACACACCTCTAGAACACGTCTTCTTTATACCTACGCTGCAGTCGCCATATGGAGCGCACACATGACTTGCGCTGCGGTGACCGTTTTGAAAATGGTTTTGAGGGTAACTGTCAAACAGATGTAATGGTTAGACGAGCGAGGTACAAAAGGATTAGATAAAGGTACGTTATGGTTGGATAGGTAAGCTAGGGTTAGGCGACAATAGGTTAGGAACGAGTACACTAGATTCTGGTCAGTATACCACTGCAAAATATCATCTCCAAAACCTCCGGGGCTATAAGTTCGGTCAGGCAGGTAACCACAATACCAGACACCGCCTCGCATACATGCCTTTAATCGCCCCACTGTTGCATATGCAAGCCAATGCTACACGATCCGCCCGCCCTTAATATGCGCTCCTCAGAATCGTTCTTCATTTGAATATGGATGGACAGTCGTGGGCGAGAGTTCCAATGCAGCAGACTGGCCGTCTACAAGGCATTGGATGCTCTTGCGCTTACGCAGTTAATCTCTTACCGGGCAAGTGATCACATATGGCTACTTCCATATCGCTATTCATGCGAAAACAATTTTCACTTGCTCGATAGAGGGTTAACACTTAGCTTCGTGACTGGATATTACTTTGGGAGGGTTGTATATATACTAAAGCATAAGACGGAATTACATACACGGAATGCTGTGGAGCAGAAAAGTACATGGCTTACAGTAAGAAATATATATACGTAAAGATCAGTATGGTACTGTAAAGATGTACTGGCAAGCCAGTCTTATTAATTCGCAGCTACAAAGACGACAGGCACGACTATGAGTCATTATGACCAATATGTGATCGTATATAGCATAGAATAGATGCATGACAGTAGACGGACCAACAGACCCATTCCCATATAGAGCAGCCGGGACTTATGCTCTGGCACTCTATGAGCTCCTGTCATTAGAGTATTGTTCTACTCAGTGTCTTCTGCTTTTCTAACTTTAGGACGATATCAGATACACAGTTTCCCTTTTCGGTAGTCGAACTATTAATTACCACTACGAAAAAATTACAACGCGTATCTGTTGCTAAATAACATTCATAAAAGTAATAACAAAGACAGAGATTTGAAACGAAAATTTACATTAGTTTGCAGTGAAGCAGACTTAGTTACATTTGGAATAAGGTTCTCGATGAGCAGTTGAAAGAATTGCGAACGAAAAATATGCTTCAACTCTTAATCCAGCCTCAAATAAACTTTTCTAGAGTCATGGCGGCATCCAAAGCATGTCCCCGTGAAGATTGATTATAAGAAGGAACACCAAAAGAATCTTTCACGCTCATGAACTTGCTGTATTTAAAGCTAAAGCATTTTATGTGACAGCAACAGTTATGGGGAAATCCTCCGATACTTTCCCTGAACCAGAAAATAAGAGCGACAGTGAAAAGTGCATTCATACCCTAATTCCAATTCCGAATATCGAAGATGCTGCATAGGCGTAATCCCCTTTTTTTCCTTATGACGAAGTGAGCTAAATATTGACCCGGCCAGTAGATCAGGTCTGTCATATTATCTTCTTCTTCAAGTAATTATTTTAAATATTAACCTACTTATTTCGCTAGCATTCCATAGAATCTACTATTTTTCCTATACTCCTTTTTTTTCGATAATTTCAAGCTTTTCATCATAAATATTCTCTAACAGTTCTTGTTATTTAAAGTTCAACCTGTAGCCTTCGTGAATGTTTTATACTTTTGTTATTTTATCAAATTTTAAAAATTTCATTTCTGTTTATTTTTTCGCGTGCTTTTACCTTCAACGTTTTCTACCCTTACTTCAATTTCCGGAACCATAACTTACAATGTGTTTTTTTTAGATAGCTATTTACCTACCCCCACAATGCACTGCACTCGTTCGTAATAACAATAATAAAAAAACTGTATCACATACGACTGCTAAAACTGTATACGAACTTCATCCTTCCGTCGGATTTGAATTTAGAGCCATAAAACGTCGACCCAATTTCCTGAGAGGCTATGGTGACAATGCAAAGGCTCGTTTTAGGTGACTTAGATCCGAATTTAATGTTTTCCTTTGGTGCGGCTGTCACAGAAACCTAAAGCAATCGTATTAGAATCCAGGAAAATCTAAGAACTCGGTTTCATCAAAGTCCAGGCGGTTGCGATTCCCATTCTGAGTTCACTGTTGAGATCCGCGATATTATTTCAAGCATCCTTTGTACTCAGGCGTCGTTTTCTCAATGAAATATGGGCAGCATTACCGACAATAGCAACAATAATACCAAACACGATTTGGATCTTCCGACTGGAGTTAACATCCCAAGACTGGGAGCTTCTCAATGGCCCCACGCAACGTCTTCTCATTGAGTCAATTGTTGCCTGGACGGATGCTGAGTTGGAGAACAGCGTTATCTGCCGCAGCTTAGTCTAAACCTATTACAGTACACACACCTTTTGTTAATGCCAGTATTACGGTGGTGTGGGAGGCATAATACGGGTATTGAAACCTACTGAACCCTCGGTGTGTACAGACCACACGTGGGACAAATGCTGGTATCGGAAGTGTATCCCCGAGGGTGAGTCAACCGCAGTAAGATCAGGTCTCCAGTATTCTTCGAAGCTATAGTTAAAGTAATGTTCTCATCAACCGCTCATTGTTTGACGTAAGGCTAAACTTTGCAATGCCTGAAGTTGTTAAAGATTACTTCAGCCAAACATGTTTTTTGTGAAAAAGAATGAAGACTTCCCAAAGTTTCAAGACATGTGCTTAGGGGAATCCGTTATGTTATTTTCGTAAAGGTACCTAATGCCTATTGACGACATCTTGATAGCGTTCTAAAGTACATTGAACTTCAGCCATAGAGAATTGAAACTCATTCATTTACGTTAAGTCAGCTGGTGGTCGACAAAATTAAACCCATCAGGCAAGACTCATCCGGAACTTCAGGCAGGTGAACTGGCTTCCACCTGTTGAGTCAAGTGTCAGGCTTTAACTTTTAACCAATTCTCATTGGGAATGTGAAAGCTCAATCTTGATTCATAAAATGGAGCTCCCAGCTGTCTCAAACGTAACCGCATTGTTTCTAGCACATGAAATACGACTTAAGGTGGCAAAACCGACGCTCCTCCGTGCACCTAGAGAACTTAAGCCTTGTGGGCTTAGTTTGGCTCGACTTCAATCGACCAGTCAATTCCATTTTTTTTTCTCAATGCATGGGGCGAAGAAAATTGCGAGGTGCGCTGAAAATTTCGTGGACTTGGGTGACCAAGTGTATGGAGAGATCGAACATGAAATAAGTGAGGCTCAACCTCCAGCATCTAACATTTTTTAAAGCGACTTTCATTGGCCTACTGTGAAAGGAATAATCAAATAAATTAATGAACAATTTATAAAGGACACTCGATTAACAACTGTCAGGCATTGCAATCGCAAAATATTAAGCGGAGCTGGAATGAGTTTAAAGCCGTCTCAATCGTAAATGGTTTTCGATTAACACCTGGAACTCGATACCAACTTGTAAATCGAATACTCAAGTCTGTCGATCAACTTGACTGCGGTTTTCCAATTCAGACGCCGGATTTTGTTTTTTTTTATAACACGGTCACCGCTCATAGAGGGCCGAAACCTGGTACTCGACTGCTTTCTGGGAATTGACCTGTAGGTGCTTCTACTGCCAGGCATGACAGTGGCAGCACCGTTAGCCATCATTTACATAGGCCTAGATATGACAGCGGCAGCACCATCAGCCACCATTTACATAGACATGACAGTGGCTGCACAATCAGCCACCATTTACATAGACATGACAGTGGCAGCACCATCAGCCACCATTTACTCAG
>LQNS02278148.1:3938452-3970185 GCA_001587735.2 Parhyale hawaiensis | reverse complement strand
ACAGTGGCAGCACCATCAGCCACCATCCAAACAGCCATGACAGTGGCAGCACCATCAGCCACCATCCACACAGCCATGACAGTGGCAGCACCATCAGCCACCATCCACACAACCATGACAGTGGCAGCACCATAAGCCACCATCCACACAGCCATGACAGTGGCAGCACCATCAGCCACCATCCACACAACCATGACAGTGGCAGCACCATCCACACAGCCATGACAGTGGCAGCACCATCAGCCACCATCCACACAGCCATGGCAGTGGCAGCACCATCAGCCACCATCCACACGGCCATGACAGTGGCAGCACCATCAGCCACCATCCACAGAGCCATGCCAGTGGCAGCACCATCAGCCACCATCCACACAGCCATGACAGTGGCAGCACCATCAGCCACCATCCACACAGCCATGACAGTGGCAGCACCATCAGCCACCATCCACACAGCCATGACAGTGGCAGCACCATCAGCCCAACAATGGGCATAACAGTCAATGGACCGCAGGCTATTGTGACACTCCCCGTAATGTTCGAACTGCGGAAAATTTCAGTGGAAACTTGCCTTTGACGTCTCCCACGGACACCATGGGCTAATCACAGCGTCACAACCAGCAGGAGGCCCTTTCAGTTTTCTATTAGCCTCTTCTGTTTTCTATTAGCTCTGTTGGCTCATGCTGAGAAAGAGTGATCATTGCTAAAGAGGGCTCGGGACATCCCCGTGTGGGTGCTGCATCTGATCATCTGCTGGATAAGGGACCTCGGCATCTCTTTAGGGCCTCGGCTGCATGTATTTCACAGGCTTGAAGGCAGGGCGTTTCTTGCCGATATATATAAATATATATATGCTGGAACTGAATTATAATAAAATGCTGTAAACAATAGTAAAGGTAACTTACAAACCTTACTGTTGGGCATTCGAGTGATTTTTATTCGGCAAAAGGCAATTAATTTTAAGACGCAGCCATCAGTTACATGTAATTCACACCTCTGCCCCATCTTTCCTTCTAAAATATTCCACTTATACCTTGATGCACACTCGGAAGCCGTTGTGTTTCGGGTGTCCTAATGCGGAGACCAAACTATGCGGCCGCATGCACAACTTCATGCGAGGATGTGTAGCTCGCACGCAGTCCCGACAGATATTTGAAGTCGGTAGCATAGATACGGTAGCATGAACGAGCTGCAGATCTTCGCATCAAGTTGTGCTGTCGAATGCATAGTGAAGCCCCGACATGACGCGTATCTTCTATCTCCCAATAGGAGCCCTGATTGACTGAGTGAAATAGTGGAATATCTAAAGTCATGTCCTTGTGTTTCCGCTGCACTAATGATGTATTTAACGTAATACGAAATGTTTACAAAATGTTTTTAATTACGACGGTGGTTTTGCTTTTTATTCTTCGGGTGAGATTGCCTAAAGAGGTATTGTTAAAATTTTGTGTTTTTTTTTATTAGGTCAATGCATCTTATATTATCGTAGTTACTCTCAGACAACGAAATTTTTCACTGTCTTGAGGTAGTGAAGCAGACGATGAGGCCAACAAAACCGTATACCGTACACAAAATATTATAATATTTTACTTGCTCGAATCCCACTATGTAATAATAGAGAGTTTTCTTAATTGCTTGCAATGCTTTCCGTCCATACGTGTATCAAACACAGGAGGAATTCGTGCGCCTTCATCTGCTAGGAGGCCAAAAAGTGTGCCAATTTTTTCAAGTGTATGGTTGATGAGGATTAAAGTGCCTCTACGTGGTAGCTCTGAATACTAGATTATAATTCATTCCCATTGCAAATATATTTTTTCTGAGTTTATGGGGCTAAAATGACGTAGCTCAGCGAAGGAAAGGGGATTTTTGTTTAGAACAGAGTAACGAAAAGCGAAAAATATCTATAACGAGCTTCGTTGAGGCAATTACTTTCCGTCATCATTTTCTGATGGCCGGACCACGTCCTCGTAAAGAAATCAGCACTGCAAGTACGTTCATTGAAGAAGGATGATCGTAAATTAATTGCCGTCATTTTTTACAGCCGAGTACACTCGTATATATGTAAACATATCCCCCACAGGGCCCACACATTGTTGATTGTCATAGTTTTTTAGCGTAGGCCTGATCGAGCAAAAACCCTTCATAAGGAACGTGTTGAAATGTTAAGAAAGATTCAGAAATTCTAACGATCATCTTCAGCAGAGCTGAGAACGAAGAACTTATTTGAGTAATCAGGAAAACTTTCGATATCAAGTCCGAATAAAAGGGAAATTGGGTTTAGAGACACGGAAAATATCTGTTAGCTTCACTGATGAACTGAAAGCTTTGTTGAAAAACTTCTCTAATAACAGTGTTAGCAGACCAAAGGAGCAGTAAATTTATTGGGGAATTTTAGAAATTATTAGTGGAAAGCATGCATAAAAGAGAAAGTTGGCTAAGCTATCCCACAAACGAACAAAAAATACCAGCAAGAGCAAGGAACAGTAGCTTGGTTGACGTACCCGAAAAAAAAAAACACCTACAAGACCGGGTAAGAGAGGAACTTGGTTGAGAAACCCGGAAAATTATCTTCAGCATAGCTGTGGGCACCTGCTCTAATCAGAACTAATTTACAGGCAGGCAGAGAGTTGCTTAGGGCGGCGGGGCGGGTGGCGGTGTGGCTGGAAGTGTGTTACCGCGGTAGGGGCTCTTGAAGATCCCGACGTGATGCTGCGGGTGACCCATCAAGTTGTGGTAATTGGAGCCCTTTGGTGCTTCTCAGACACGCTTGGTACCAGCGGCCGCTCTGCAGGGGACACTAAGGTAACCGCAGGCCCCGCCTACCTGTGGTTGGGTGGTCTGCAGGCCCCGCTTCAGCCGACAAACTCCATGGCAAAAACGCAACTTCTCGCGGCACGTGAGTTTGAATTAAACGGTTAGAACTCGTGCAGATATACCTGGCAGGTCAACAAAAAGCGCTGACCTATTCACTGCAGCAGAGACAATGAAGAACTGGAAGATGTTTTTGTTGAAGCTCGCGTCAGTTCGCTCCTCGCGACGACGACGCGTCGGCATTGTCATTAAATCTAATTACCCCGCGTGTGCTGCGCTCGCTCAGATGAATCGAGAGCCAAAATAGGCTGCACGAGGGCAGGTATTTCTTTNGAAGCTCGCGTCAGTTCGCTCCTCGCGACGACGACGCGTCGGCATTGTCATTAAATCTAATTACCCCGCGTGTGCTGCGCTCGCTCAGATGAATCGAGAGCCAAAATAGGCTGCACGAGGGCAGGTATTTCTTTCTTGAAGTAGTAGTGGAAATTACCGAGCATGTGTTTCCTGAACAGTTACAACTTCTAATTCAATTTCTGTGGGCTTTAAAAAAAATTGTTTATAATAATTCCTGCAAATTTCATGAATATTCATTGAAAACTTTTTTTTTGACAATCGTAAAAACAAACAAAGAG
This sequence comes from Parhyale hawaiensis, assembly GCA_001587735.2. Classification (NCBI taxonomy): domain Eukaryota; kingdom Metazoa; phylum Arthropoda; class Malacostraca; order Amphipoda; family Hyalidae; genus Parhyale; species Parhyale hawaiensis. Next base: position 3,966,745 of record LQNS02278148.1, on the reverse strand, counting down.
ACAAACAGGGAAACGGCTGGACAGATCATCGCGAAAATTTGAACAGTCGATCTTGATAATACTCCAACTATTCCAGAAAATTTCATGTAGATCCATTCATGACCCTATAGTAACAATCTTCGTAAATGTCAAGAAGATTCGTGCACATTTTTTTCGAAATATCTTGGTGGCTGACAAAAAACCGAACAGAGAGGCAAACTCCCACCAAAACATAACCTCATTAGCAGAGGTAATTATGTAACCCATTACATCCTCATGTTACGCTCGGGTCACGTTGACATTTAATTTAGAAATATCTCTATATCATAAATACGTTAAACAACAGTACTGTATATACAGTATTTGTAAACGTTTCGGTGAAATCGGGAAACCGTTGAAATTACAAAATTGATGAAACCTCCGTGATTATGCGCAGCTAATCAGAGAATGTGCATTTATTATCCCGCAGCAACACCATACATTCGTAGGAACAACGTAATGCGAGGATATGCAGCTCGCACGTCATTCCCTCTACCGCATCTATGCTACCGAGTTTAAATGCATTTAGGCCTTCGAGTGCGCTGCCTATCATCGTTTCAAGTTGTGCTTGTGACTGCATGTGTGGCCTCGGCATTATATAGGTTAAACGAAGCTACTTATGCTGGCTAAGGAGATTTTAATAAATGAGTGACAAAGCGGATAGATAAATTTCCTAAAGTTTATGGAGTTTGTGGTTTTACAAATTTACTCCATAAGGAATATAATATCTTTCTTTCTATGTATATAAATACATATAATCAAGCCGAAAATCCAGGACCTTCAGTTTCTCGCGCTAATTATAGAGTTCAAGTCCCTAATATTCACTTCAGTTACGCATAAGGTGAAGCTCCCTATTGGGATAAGAGCATGGGTTGTTGGCACCAACAATTTCGATGTATATAGTACTAGTGGCCCGGGCCGTCATTATAAATGACGGTAAAAAATTAGCACCTCAGGAAAACCCCCGCTGTCTCCTGTGCTTATTACTTTTCAGAGGCTTCTTGAATGAAAATTCAGCATTCTGCCTAAAAATTGGATATATATATTGTGCGACCCCCGTATCCAAGATAAAAGTCTTCGGCACCTAAACATGTCCAGACAGGATCGTACAGGCGAGCTCAGGTCCCTCAGCTGGAGCGCCCAAGTCCGACCCCCGTATCCAAGATACCGTCTTCGACACCTGAATTTTCTCCTATCTTATTCCCATAGAGCATGACAGGAAAGATATAAATATAGTTATAAATAAATAAATAAATAAAAACACGACGTGAATTATTATATAGTACTGATTCTGAGAGCAAAAGTCTACATCATTACTCAGATTTTAAAAACCAAAATTCTACTCACTCCTACATTGGGCCAAAAATGTGAGCACAATTGCAACAAACAATAGATTTTAAAGCACATAATCATTGGCAAAATCTAGGAAGTTTTTCATCACCGGTCCCACTCACACACACACACACACACACAGCCCCACAGGGACCGGTGGTCCCACGCACAGCCTGCACAGGGACCGGTTGAGCAGAGTTTGTGCTGTTCGCAGCAGGTCCTCACAATCCCCTGGCATTTAATTGTCTCTAGAACTGGCCAATTTGTCGCTGCGAGCGGCCCGTCTTCTGGTGTGTACACATTCCTGCACCATGTGCGTGTGTAGGGGTGTATTGGTAATCATATGTTGGCTGGTGCACATGTTTGTGCTTTTTAGCTTCTTTTTTTTTTTACTCGGGTTGCGGCAAGTTCACACGACAGTCTTTTGTTACTCGTATGCAGTGCAGTGTTTGAACGTATTGTTGCATTCTTGTAAACACAGTTATTGAATCTCCACGAAAAATATTGCTTTAGTTATAAAGCGATATTGTAGGGAATAGCCTTTTCTGAAAAATTAGAATAAGATCAAATAGTGCATATGAGCGTAAACAGATCAACTTTTCATTCTTAGCATTTAAGCTTTCTGGAAGCTTCATATGAAAGCGCCCTAAAATTTTGTAGAAATTTATAAAAGTTTACACATATCCACTCAAAGTTTTCAAAACTTATAAAACTTTCCAAAACTGGTAACTGTTATTGAATGAAAAATTAATATCAGACTTAAAACTTTTACGTATCATTATAGTTTTCCATGACTTTGTACTTTTCTAACTCACTATTATGATCCTCCCGTTACTCGAACTAAACACGCTCTAAAACGTCGTGTCTGGCATTAAAGACACGGGAATGTATTTTACATGGAGACTAACTGCTAGTGTCCTCTCACTGAGACAAGTGCTGTCCAAATCCAGCACGCATTGCCGTGCACCGAAGGGAAATGCCCGTCTTGGCGTGCTGGTGCTGCGGGAAAACTGCGGTTTTCACGGGGCAGAAACACACTCAGGTACATATTTGCTGCTGGTGCACGGAAAACCGTGCTGAAATTGTATAGCACTTCTCTCAATTTAATAATGAAAATTAAGTTCCAGTAATGACGCGTCAACGCTGAGAAATCTGTTGCATCAGACCCAGCAAATCTTCCCGTGTACCAACGGGCAATACCTACCTTAGTGTGCACATATCTTGCCCTGCTGCTGGCCAGGGGAAGTCGTGGTTGTTCGGTGCAACACTTTTCTCATGCAGTGACTCTATATATATCGTCCTACAGTCAAAGTAACATTTAACATTTCTCCTCAATTAACACTATCAAATTAAAATTTTAAATTTAAGATGAAACGACAACTTATCGATGTATGCTCTCAGTGGTTGAGTGGTTATTGCAGCCTCGCTGGTCAGTACTAGGTTGGACATTCTGTTTCCAAGCCAGGGAAGAGCACTTACTGTTCGGCAAAGCAGCGTCAGCGTTTCTGCAATTCATAACCCATTAGGGTAGATGGCTCTAGCCTATTCAGAAATGGGGACAATCGTGAAGCGCCGCTGTCAAAGAGCCTTCCATCGATGACTCCATAGCTCAGAAGATCCATGGTCGACTACAGCCGTAAACTTCTCATAGAGCGGATTTATTATATCTGCAGCACGAACCGATGTAGATATCATAGTTGGGGTATGCGGTCAAACTGGTTTTGCCTAGCTTTACCGTATATACGAGTTCATAAAGAAATGTTAACATGCGGCTCAAGCAATGATCTTGGAGCTACAGTAACCCTATTTTCTGTTCGAGAAATCGATATTAATCAACGCAATCAGTCTTTTTGCTTCCTTTCGTTGCTAATGGAAATCGTGATCAGTTTGTCCAGTTCTGAAATCTATCATCCTTTTTATAGTGCAGAAAAACTTACAAAATCCTTGAGCAGCACCTCCACGAATGTCAGTTTTGTTCTCAAACAAGGTACTAATAAATAATAAAGCTCCTAAAATCAGAACAAAGTTATTATATGTCACTAAATCCTTGTACAGAACTCCACAGCACCGCCGCTGGTATAAACTTCTCTACGTAAAGTTGAGAACAAGCTAACGCAGTAAGTACAAAATCATTAAATCCTTGTATGGGACTGCACAGCACCTCCACTGTCATCTATACGAGTCACCATTAATTATTTATATTAAATAATATTAATTGGCCATAGCCTTACGTTTTCTGTGTATGTGAGGCAGCGACATCCCGGGATGCGGTAGCTCTGTACCGGACGTGTCTGCAATAGGTAATGCATCCACCATCCCATATACTGTGCACATAGTCGATTGATTAGTGGACTACGTACATGGCAGTCCTAGTTTCTTTGTAAAGAAGTCGGTCGAGGTTGCTTTCACGCAGATAGTTAAGGCGTGTTTGAGTGACCTACTTTAAATGAAATAATCCAATTTGAAGATGTACAAATTGTCAGAATCTTCCTGTCTCACCGTTCGAATAGGCACTTTTGGGTCTAGTTTTATGCGTTAATTACATTCCGATTACATCTCAAATTCCTCCTTGCTGCATGAGACTGAGGCTGTCGGTTATTTTTTTTAGTAGTAACGCCTAAAACTCGATCTAAAGAGGTGATTTGAACAATCAAAACTAGCGCTGCGGACACGTTACAGTTATTTTGATTAGATTCTCTCATCCAAAGTGGCTCAATGAAAGGCAGCTTCAGTAATTTCATATACTAGAAATTGCGCCGACAAAAATTTACTGTTTGCAAATTTTTCTGTGAAAGCATTGATGGAAGAATCAACAACCAAATTTTGGTCTGTAGCCAGTTTACTGTAAATATATAATGCAGGCGCTAAGGGTTTCATCTGCAGCGCTCACAAGAATGTTGGCAATTTGCATAGTTATTTATAAAACTAAACAACAAGAGTCAGAAAGAATCCCACAAGACCAAAAGAAAACGACGATAAATACATAAAGTCCAGTATGATGCAGATAATAGAGACAGTAAAATATACAACATATCGCGCAATTTACAAACCGCAAACATTTTATTTCTTCTCCAAACGAGACAGCCATAAATGAGCAATAAACATTTTTATCAAATTTATCTGACAGTAATTCCAGGTTCAGGAACAAGGAGAGACGCACCGAGGAGAGAGAAGAAGAACGAGAGGTTTATATATCTGGATGCTAACTCATTGGTAAGTCTGCTGTACCAATACGAAGATTCTCCACGCCTGCCACCTATGCCGATTAAGGGGAGACAGATACGAGATTAGGGTCCACAGCCATCACTAAAATCTTCGGCTGCCCTTGTTGCTGAAGCTATCAGACTGGAGGCGCAGCAGTGATAGCCTGCCGCGATGAATGATGTGATTCTTCAGATGTATTTGGAGCACGAGCGGATTATTGAGAAATATGTGCTGAGTGGAAATGCTTTGACATGGTTTTATGGAGGAAGAGAAACCTTGGTTCAATTTGGAATGTGTGTTTCATCACTTTTTGGTCGTATAAAAGAAGATAGCATGCGCAGAGGAAACCTACGTAAATCTGGAATGCTTTCACTCAATAACTGTAGATGAAAAGATAACACGGTCCGACAAAGTCTTGGTCATATCTGGAATGTCTATTTACCACTTAATGTCCGTAAAACAGAAGATAATGTTATCAGTGTACGCATTGGCCACACACGTAATAGTTATTTTATCACACTATATCGCACATGAGATTATCACGTCTTCATAGGAAGCCTTGCCCACACCTGGAAGAATTACTCGTATTTAACCACAAAATATCCCTGCAGAAGAGGTACATAACACTCAACGAAACCTTGGTAAGATATGGAATTTCCATTCTACCAATTATTATCCGTAGAGAAATATAATGCGAACGAAAGAAACTTGGTACGTAGTCATATTTGATATGCCTATTATTGTTACTCTTCACACTGGAAAAAATTTCAGACGTTTGAGCAAACATAAGTTGCAGCCTGCCAAACTTAAAGTGTGTTTAACTGTACTTGACTGTGAATATGTCTACCACGTGCAAACAAATATACAGGGACATATTTTCAATCCCACAGAAAGCTGTTGGTAAACCTACGAAATTTCAGAATTAAGATCATTAACATTCAGGATGAGTTAACTCTCTAGCTTATGAGAGCATATTCAGAAAGCCTTCTATACTTGGGGTAAAAAAAAGGACTTTTTGGTTTCATCGAAAACTTATCTAGCCACAAAAAGACCATCTGCTTCAACGACTGATATTCACCGAATGATAGTAATATTTTTTTACGTGCATTGCCCAGATAGAATATTTAATCAAAGATTTTAAGATTGTTAATTAAACTTATAAACTACTTCCGTACGCGCCTTTTTCGATGGAAAATAACATGTAGGCCCTGCAGATGTGGGAAGATAGCGTTCTTGTGCAAACCATCTAACTCTTACAATGTTTATCATTTTGACAAAAAATAGTGAAGAACAAGAAGGCACTCCAAAATTTGGGACTACAAGATGCTTTCAAAATGCTGCATACCATTCCATGTTCATCCTTCTAAGAGAAAACTTCAGCAAAAATCAAACTAGAGCACTCTGAGAGCGCATACCTCCGCCAAGTAAGGCAACGGTAACGAAATATTAAAATAGCCTCTGAAACCATGATTTCTTTTGTATCAACTCCAATATTTTATCATTTGTGCTTTTTGACAGCATTAACAGCTTCTGCAACTTTTTCGAAGATGCGTTCATAATTTTTTGAGTTATACTGCTAACAAATATTATGACCGGCAAACATAAGTCAAATATACAAACAAACCAACCGATCTGCGCCAAAATTTAATCATTTATGTCTTTTAACAGTACTTTACTGACAATTCCCGAGAATTTTATTGAGATCCATTCAAAACTTTTTGAGTTATTGCGCAAACAATCATAAAATCAAACACAGCGACAAATGTATGGACGAACAAACAGATCATCACAAAAATTTGATCATTTATTCTTTGTGATATACTTAACAAGTCATCGAAATTTCATAAAAATCCGTCCTTAACTTTTTGAGTTATGGCATTGAGAAATATGAGGCAGACAAACAAACGGATGGACGGATCTTCACCAAAAGGTAATCATCTGTTCCTCGATCTTAGCATGCCTAACAATCCCTGGAAATTTAATCAAAATCCGTCCATAACTTTTTGAACTATCTTGGTGACAGACAGAATAACAGATAAACAGACTAACAGACAGACAGACAAACCCGACGAAAACATAACCTCCTTGGCGGAGGTAACTATGAGCAGACTATAATTATATAATCTCAATGTAGCAGTCAGATTAAATAGTACTTTTCTGTTTGTGCTTCTGATAGGAAGCAGCTTGCAGGCCCAGAAAACACCTATTCTCAAAAAGACGATGTTTACAATAAAACTAGGTGTACTTCTTTCCTTCTACACAGGAATTATTTTGAACTAAATCGCCGAGCCACAAAAATTTTACCTATTCTCAAAAATAAAGAACCTCTTCCGTGCAGTTCAAAGACGCGTCCGCTGCATTCCCATTGAGAAAGAGCCAAGAAATTCCAGAAACCGCCGCAGCCTCCAAAGACGGCCCGACTTACGGCGCGTCTGCCTTCACAATGACATTACACGATCCTTTTCTTGCGGCAAACACGAGCGTCCGAAGGTTTGGTGTATCCCAACATTATGGGTAATCACTTTTGTGACTGTTGTTAGCATTGTCTTGTGACATATAGCGGTGTATGTGTAGGTGCGGTGTGTGGGGAGGGTGCCAGGCTCTGCACGGTGTGCGGGAGAAGGAGCTTGAAGAAAAGTTGTGGTACGGGAACACTAGTGTATGGGTTGAGTATTACCTGGTGAATATTTTTCTGGGATTCTGAGGCAAATGTGGATGAAGTACAATTATAGAAACTGTGTTGCATAGCTATATCAATAAAATCTGAACGAAAGGTGCAAAGGAGATATTGAATTTTATTTGAGAATTTGGTTGAAGACAGTTAATGATAGATTGAAATTTCGTCAGAGATACATACTTCGAGTAGAATGTATTGCAATTTGACAAGCTGGATATACTAGAAAGGCAGTCCAAGACAGGAATTAGGAACTTGAGGAAAGCTTAATGTGGATATTTTAACAGTAAACCAAAAATTAATCAATGAACATAAGGTAAATAACGGGAATGTAACTTCAAAATTTATGAAGGCGTTTAATATACTGTCATAAATTTTCATTGAAAGTCTACATACTATACTTGATTTGCAAATAGGTACTGATCGACTTCACCATGAGATCCTACTGATGAAAGTACAACATATTTGTCGTAGTGATTGTAATATGTGAAGCAGAAATTTAAATGAGTACATGAATTACATACCTCGTAGGTGCGTATTGTAGTCAGAATGCAAAAATCGACAAGAAAAGTTTGTGAACACAACGAGTACTTACCCGAAAAGTTCTTGAATATTCATAAGTAGACAATACCAGAACTTTGGAGTTTTTTATTTGAAAAGCGTGAAAATTATCCTGCTCAAGGTAACAACTCTAATTTCATCACTGGTATCCGGTAGTGTACATCTATCTATAGCAAGTAATGATCTTGTTCGGAGCTCAAGTACCGTGGAGCTGAATGTTGAATAAGTTCGTAAATAATTTCAAGATATGATTAGACAGCTGGCATCTGATAAACCAACAAGCCTATACCCAGAAAGCTGCTGGGACTCATGGTCCAACCCTCTATGAGATACAAGCATTATTTTGAGTCATGTTAATTACAGTGTGAGCGCTGTGTCAATAATTACCTCCGCCAAGGACGTTATGTTTTCTTTCTGTCTGTCTGTCACCAAGATGACTCAAAAAGTTATTAACCGATTTTGATGAAATTTACAGAGATTGTTAGGTATGTTAGGAGAAACAGATGATTAACTTTTGGTGAAGATATGTCCATCCGTTTGTTTGTTTGTTTGTCTCCCTCATTTTTCTCAATGCCATAACTCAAAAAGCTATGAATGGATTTTGATGAAATTAACATGAGTTGTTAGGTATAAAACAAAGAGTGAATGACCAAACTTTTGTAATGATCTATTGGTTCGTTCGTTCGTTTGTCACAGTTTTTAATTTTATGCTTGTTAGCACAATAACTCAAAAAATAATAAATGGATCTTTATGAAGTTTATAGGAGTTGTCAGTAATGTTAAAAGACATAAATGATTAAATTTTAGTGCAGATCGGTTTGTTCGTTTGTATGTTTTACTCATGTTTGTCATTACGTTTGTTAACAGTATAACTCAAAAAGTCAAAAAGTTATGAACGGATCTTTAAGAAAATTGCACAAGCTATTATTACTATCAAAAGGCACAAATGATTAGATTTTGGAGTTTGTAAAAAGAAAATTATGGTTTCAGAGTCAACTTGAATTTTTTGCTACCGTTGCCTCACTTGGCGGAGGTATGCGCTCTCAGAGTGCTCTAGTTTCAAAATGTGTACATATAGTTAAGCGTAAATAAAAGGTTATGTTACGTTTAGCGAAGCGAGTATATCAAGGCAACGGAGTGGGGCTTCATACTCGTATGTCAGCGGCTCGCAAGCAAAGTTTATTCTGGTTTTGGTGCATTACAGACTCTTGCCGTGGAATCTGTGCCATGTTGCGGGTTGCTAGTTTCCACGAGGTATTCAATTTTTTACGAGCTCTTCACTGTCAATGTTGCATCGTACTATACGAGTGCGTGTATTTAATGAAAAATAAAGTACTACAGAAAAATATATTATTGGCTACTTGATGTATTACTTTTTCCGAGCAAGTAACTGAGCTACTTAATTAGCAGGAACCAAAGAGGCGACGAGCACGACCTTTTTGGCATCTCTCTCCCCCCTTTTTTTCTTGTTTTTTTTTTCTTGCAATCGCGACCATGGAAGTCTTGTCCTGGCAGCTCTGCTGCCAGAGGCCCTGCGATCGTTTCGGGCGCAAGACTTTGCGCCATAATCTGTCCCTCATTTTGATAAAATGATATTAGATTTATAAGGTCTTTACTCGTAAGGTAAAGCCTTTGCAAGGCCATAGATTGCTAATTACTGAATAATCTGTAAGCAGTTCGCAACTTGGAAAATCGAGTGGTTACATTATTGTGCTAACTGAAGGGCCGGGGACCGTAATGCTTGAGTAATAAAGGAGTCAGGACCACTGGTCGCAAAGCATAAAATTAATGAATGTAGCTATCTGCAAGGGAGAAATGCTAAAAAGAATAAATGTTGACGCCGGGCCCTTCCTCCCCTGGTTTGATGTGATGCAGACTAGACTAGTGTGACTCCTCAGATTAATACTGAAATATTCGATGCAATCACCGTGGATTTTTTTACTCAAGATTTCTTCTCCATTAGTTAAGGCACGCTCGACGGGGGTCGTCAGATTCAATCTAAGCTCACTTGAGTTGGCGTGTCTGGAAATACAGACAGTAACATTAGCTTCGTCACTTGGAATCGTATTACAGGTGTTAAAAGCAGCCCGATTTTGTTGAGCTGACTGAAATTGCCATTTTAGGGTGTAAGACGAGATTCATGGACTCTCACAGGTAACTAATTGCGAATCAAAACTTTAAACTTGAATGAACAAGACGGAGCCAGAGCACCTGGCTGACGATGCGCATAAGTCAAGCCTAAAAAGCTTAATTTCGCTGCCCAATCGAACGCGCCGCTAATCTTATCTTCAACTAAGTCCAGACAGAGCAAGCACAGGGTGGGGCTCGTGGGTAAAAGACCCATCATAGTCAACTAAACTNNNGCGCATAAGTCAAGCCTAAAAAGCTTAATTTCGCTGCCCAATCGAACGCGCCGCTAATCTTATCTTCAACTAAGTCCAGACAGAGCAAGCACAGGGTGGGGCTCGTGGGTAAAAGACCCATCATAGTCAACTAAACTCTTCTTCTTTTTCTTCTGCAGTAAATTCCACATATGAATATCACTATCCACCATATGAATATCATATTCAACTAAGTACGCACTGGTATTTCGTCAGTAATTATACTGGAATATAAAACAAAAAGGATGACGCAATAATTGTTTGCTTGCATTAAATCGCACGTTTGTATCCATGATACTGTTTCATTTGTACCATCTTCAGTTGTGCCAACAGACAGTAACACAGTTCATTTACAAAAGATAGTTGTGTCAAATTTGAGTGCATGCGCTATGCCCCTAAATTTTCAGGTTTGTGACGTCACAATTGCGTCACACCACTGTTGCAGCGAGGAATCTTTGACATTTCCTCAGCGGTGTGACGTAATTTTGACGTCACAAACCTGGAAATTTAGGGGCTTAGCGCAGTCACCCAAATTTGACGCAACTATCTTCTGTAAATGAACTGTGGCAGTAATGACGTCACAATGATCTCACCCGGCCGATTTGAGAAGCGCTTAGGAGTTGTGCATCTGTGTATACCTTTATCTGTGTTCCCATGATTGTATAAGCGCAGTGACGTCATCAAGGAAAGGCCAGTTCGAAGAAACGTTGTCCATGAAATATTAAGGACAGCGTCGTGTCTTGGTTACGTGGAATCACTTACTTTCAAGAAATGTTTGAAAATTAATCCTCATCAATAAACAAAAAATTGGGTAAATGTCGTTAGTAATATACACACGTTCTAACATTAGCTATATGCACATGTAATATTATTATAAGTTACATTCACACATAGAGTTCATGACCATAGGTATATACGAAAGCACGCCTAATGGTGCCTTGAATTATATCATCTGTTGGGCATATTTGTTGAAAATTGCATCTCGTACCGTAAAAAAATACCTACTTTTTTCAGTGTTCTTATTCTCTATACATATAACTTTAAGGGATACACTGCACCTATACTGGCCTCGATTTACAATGTTACAAGATGTGAACACACTCCACCACTACATCAAATCATGCCCGTCAAATTTCTTTCGTCGTTAACCCAGGTAAATAATATCTATAGACTAGAGGGCTCAGCCGTTAAAAATGACACTAAAGATTTTGTGATTGAGCTTTTTATTATTCCGGTTCCCAGTATACGTTTTGGTGTATTATATAGGTCTCATTTCTGCAGGCCTGATCTTCCATTCGTGAAACGCAAGTTGTACAGCCATGAGTTTTGCGAGAGCAAAATATCCCTCGTGCAAGATAAGGCGTGAATATCAGCTTGGAATTGGGCACTAAGAAAATACAGCTAAGTCATAATAATTCACACTAACTGATTGTTGAGCGTCAAGCGCCGAAATTTGGCTGCGATGCAAATTCAAAATAAAAAGGCGTCTTTTCAACGCGAAGATTAAACTGCTACGTTATGATTTAGGTAATGAAAGCATAAGCGGAATGGAGTATGCACGAAAAGAACGAAAACCCCAAGATTGAGAAGCGAGACTAAGCTTCTCTAACTGCCGGGGATCCAGAGCCGGGGATTCAGAGCCCAGGATATAGAGCTCGAAATCCAGATGACGGAGATCCGAAGCCAGGGCCCTCAAATTTCTTACTACCCTATTGTCATTCGTTGGATCGCTACGCCCTTGAATTTATTCCTATCTTATTCCCATAGAGCGTGACGGAGAGACGAACCAACATTGGAGCAGGCGACCAACAACTGTGTTGTATTATATAAGTGGATGGGTAGGAATTTTCGGGAGTATATTTTCCGTGCCTCAAGCGTGTATCTATACGAGCACGCACACACCTTTACCTACACACAGACAGACACACGCACTCACACGGTGACAAGGAACAAGGCAAAGGACGGCACCGGCGTGTCGGTAAACCTCAGCTGATATTTGTGGTTTGCCAAACTATTCGTCCAGAAGAACCTTTGCCGCACCTAATTGAATTAAATGTTGCGGAAAGCTGGCGAGAAAATGAAGTGACTGGGAGGCCGAGCCGCGCATCCGCAGAAGTGAAACTAATTGCGAGGATTCTTTCGAAATTGTGCAGAGAGAGTCAACACTGCGAGGGTATGTAAGCGGAAACGTTGAGGTATATACGTAGTGTGGTGGAAGGGGATGTATTTTTGTGTGTGTGATAAACAGAGACACTGCTGGTGGATGCATGTAAGTAGAAACGTTAAGGTATATATAGCGCTGATGAAGCTTTGTATTTTTGGTTTTTGTTGAACACAAACTGTCGACAATGCGGGGGGATGTTAGCAGAAGCGTTACGGCGCATAGCGTTATTGAAGCGATGTATTTTGACGCTATACTGATCTGAAAGAATCAACATTGCAGGGATGTCAACAGAAACGTTAAGATACATCATTATTAAAGGGCTGTGTTTTTGTATTTTTTTTCTATTCTGAAAACTGGAAAGAAATACGTACATAAACTTAGAAGGCTGCCATTTAATTCAACATATATCGATCTCGTCTCTCTCGTGAGAAAAATATTAGTAACGTTACGTGAGTGATCTGTCATGAGAGAACGATTAGAAAAGATTCATACTTTGATTCATTGTGAATTTTTACCACACAAGTACTATTCTTAGCACGAAGACAATTTGAAATATGAATTTTGTAACTATGTAAGGTTATATACGAGATTTGAACCCATTTTTTCCTGGATTGTATGAACAATTAGGTCGGCCAAGGGATTCAGACTGGCACGAATACTCGAGACGGCCCCGAAGCAAACTCAAGTCATGAGTTATCATATATGGCAACGCTAGTAATGAATACGTTGGTGAGTATTTTAGCCAAGTTCGACGATACATATGCATTGGTCATTTGTGCTTTTTATTATACACATGTTGTAGTAAATGGCATAACAGAGTCGGCATCAACCGGAAAAGCGTGCCAATTCACTGCAACTTTGTTCCCTTCCGTTTGACTGCTCGACACACATATTGGAACATGAATATAGTTAGTTTAGGTCGTTCGATTATATCAGGCAGCTGGCAGTAGACGAAACAATAGGCACATTCCCAGAGACCAGCCGATACTCAGACTCCGGCCCTCTACAAACTATTGCCACTATGTAAAAAAAATTGAAAATCAGCCCGCGCCGAAGTCAATTTTTTATGCAAATGAAAATAGATTGAACTACTTCCCTGTGATGGGCGCTTGCGGCCATTTGTGGCCTAGCCACAGATTTATAAAAGGCGGAAGACGCAAGCTTTTTTTTTACTCCTGTGGCCTGGTCGCAAGTGGCCGTAATTCAAGCCCCACCTCCACCAGGCTCTCAATTTGTCTTATTAGGTTCTCGATTAGCTTTGAGAGAAAACTTGCTTGTGCGAGTCCTGTTAATTATCTAGGGAAGATTTATAAAGTACCCGAAGAATCAAGGGTTTTTGGTAACTATTAGTACGCTAAGTAGTAAATATGACATGCATAGTTTTATTTTCATGATGAACATAATCCGGTCTTGCAGCAACAGCATAACCGTCTTCCATTTCGAGCTACAAAAATTGTTGTAGAAAATAGAAATAATAAATATTTTTCAAGGGCGAAAGGTGTACCTTTGATACGCAACCTTAGTTAATCTATAGTCATCCCAATAAATTCCTTAGCTATGGTAAACAGGAAAACTTGAAACATGTGTACTTATATAAAGATATATATATGTATATACATAATATTAGTGTAGGTTGGCAATATACTTAATATATATGTTACTTTTACAATATAATACAAATTGTATGTAGATAGAATTAATATTAGTGTAGGTTGGCGTTTTGCTTGAAAGATGTATATTAATTTTATAATACAAAGAGGAACGCGAACTAGGGAACTACAGATCAACATGCTTCTAGTCTTGTCGGTCCCTAGACACGAACTAGGGAACTACAGATCACCATGCACGCTTCTACTGTTGTCCCTCACTAGACTCGACATAAAGTTTTACTATTTACGTACGGTATATTATTCAGACTGAAGGGAGGACGGATACAACTATAGTACCTGGAGTCGACAGAACAAAAGCTCAATATACACATAAATCATATTATGTAGTGTTATTTTTTCCAAAAAAGAAAGTTTGATATTGAAACTTGGTGGTCCGGAATGTGAAGAGAGAGCTTACGATATTATATAATTAAAAGATGTTGGTATTATACATTTCTGAGCAATTGTAATTAATTCTTGCTGAAATGTGGTATAAGAAATTCGCTTGTGTTTTCAGTTAACAGAATGCCAACATTAAAGTCTACATCTGAAAAAGTTAAAAGTGACATAATATTTTTATTTACATGTATTTTCCTTTCCAGGGTAAACTTCAATGAAAATAATGGTTGTTTAGCTGCATCGTGGAAATGAGCGTCAAAATAGGGTGTCATTGATATATGGAAATAAATTACATACTTCGAATGCATCCTGGAAATACATATTGCGGATGCATACTGGAACAAAAATATATGCTGGGATACATTGGGGTATGTGAGGAAATATGAAATTGGCCGCAGATTTCCACAAGATGGCGGATTCCATTTGCGTTTTTTTTTTTACAGCGGAATGGATTTTTTTATGCCCATGCATGTATATACTATTCGATCTAAAAACATTGAAAATAAAAATTATCCTGGCCTTGATGAGCACTTGCTGGATATTTGTACCTAATTTGATGACGTTCATGTCTATGCGAGTATCATAGACAGCCTACTTACGGATCTATTTAGCATTCGCGATTATAAAATACCACGTCACATTATGCATGTAATACTTCCTAACTTTGCAGGAAAAATATCAGTGTATACAACTTTGCTTGTAAAGAGCTACCAGAAGAAAATTATACCGCAGTCTAGCAATCTTGCTTAAAAGTTAAATTAATAACATTTTGGGAACAACAATAAACGAAATTTATTGGAGATCGAATAACTCCAGGATCCGAGGCTGTTCAAACATGCCTCAAAGATGCTTCTATTACGTTTTTCAATTCATGTACTGTAATTGATAGGGTTGAAATTAAATACCGTAATTAAATAAATACAGCCCCAGCACCTGGCGTTATATAGAATATTGATAGGCGGCAAAAGGAAGTCAACATAGAACGTTATGCTTCGACAGCATCTAGCCAGACTGCTAAAAGAGAAGAAACTTCAGACGTCCAACCAGACTAAAACACGATTACATGCCTCAGAATATGTTGTATGACTTACGTGTCATATAATTATTAACAATATACAATTAATTTTGGTAGCCATAAATGCTTGTCAAGTTAACAAAAAACTTGACTTACTGTACAATGATCGAGAAGCTGATTTTTCTGTCATGTGCTGTGCTATTTTGGTTCGGTTAAATTGTGGAACATCTGCTAAAAACTTTAAATTAATAAAATTAGAATGTTACTGAAATCATGTACTAAATATATTTAAGCGGAAAAATAAGTTTTGTAGACAATAGTATTCATGACAGTCATCAATGACTTTCAAAATGCAACACAGTATTTTAAAATTGGGTTTTCTCACTACCAACGTCGTGTGTTTGTGAGTAAGGAAAAAATACTGAATGAATACTTTACTAGTAATAGAACTGTTGAATAAATTTTAGCGTACATAAACGAATAAAAGTGTTATTGTCATAAAACGTATGTATTTTAATAATGATATGTACTTGAAATTGAGGAAATATAAGTAAAACTAGATATTATTGTCAGCAGTTATAGAACCAGTAATATTACGTGTGATGAAATTTTGAATCCCGTTTCGTATTCCCTAATATTTGAACCTCGTCGGCGATGAAATTGGCTAAATTTGAGTACACTAAGAAAGAAATTAGCTTCTCAAATACAAGTAGTGCTTGTTACATTCCACTTCATTCCTGTGCGAATTTAGACTATTGTAACTACCAATTCTCTTCATGTAAAAAAAATTCGTTTATGCAAAAAACTTCTCTCATATGAGATTTTCGAGATCTGTGGACTAGTGTGAGTTAATATTGTGCCCGGGGGGCAATGCTTCAAAACAGAAGCTTTTTTTCTTTTTTTTATGTAGCTTGTTGTAATACTGTTGTTTCTTAGCTGCGATTTAGTGCCAGATTTAGCAATTAAGGAGTAAAAAAAATAGGTCATGGAAAGTAACCCCCTTTATACTGTAGAATGTAGATTTATTCGCTGTATACTTTAGGAATTGAACTTATTCGAGTATTTTCACGAATGTACCCCTCCAATATAAAGTGAGCCAGGGGTATCTGGCATGATACACAGGCTTGCCATGTACCAAACCTGTAAAATTCCTCAGCATTAACCATACTGATGTTTTTATGCTGCACTGTTGGCCAACTGTGTCATTTATTGGAGAATTTGAAAAAAGTACTGAAAAAAAAACACTTGTGCAATGTTTTAATTAATGTACTGATAATCTTCTTTAATCATTTTGTCACGTAGGTAAGTTTTGATGACCAACAGCAACAGTAGCCACAAGACAATTCGGTTAAAATCTCCACTGGGAAGTTTAAGTGTCTGAAATTTTGATTTATTTTCTTTTTAAATCAGCATTCACAGGAAATATTTAAATGCCGATAAGGCTTTGCTACAAAGTAGAGAAAAAAGTAGAGCACTCACACCAGTGATTTCAGTAGAGAAGAGTAAAGGATTATATAAAATATGAGACAATTCCTAAGTGATCAAGAGATAGTTATTAATTCCAAAATAAAGGGGCACCGAGTGTGTGCAAGTCGATAGTAACTAATCCTAAAGCGGAATGATATTAGGAGGGAGGCATCAGAGATTGTGAATAATTTTATAAAATGAAAAATTCTTATTTGCATATGAAATTTAATAGTAAATCACAATGAGATGAAGTCTAAAATATATCAGTAATAATCAATTCAGTACTATATACAAGTTATAGTCTCCAAACAGAAACTGTATCAAAAATAAATATTAATTAGTCCTAAAATTGAGGCATTTCGGACGCAGTAGTTAATTTCAAAATACACGAGTGATAAGACACATTTTTACACACTTAAGAAGTATTCGTCAATTCCAGAACAATTCCAAATTCCTAAGCTGAGTGGCGCTGGAACAGGGCGGCCGCATCGATACAGCGGTTGCTTGCTGTACCGCCACGCCACTTACAGTCTTGAAAACCAAAAATAACCAAATTAATATTATTATAACAATTAGAATGTGAGGACTTAATAATGCAGTTAATAACGCTCTTCATGGCACTATAAACTAACTTTTTATTGCCTCCAATGCTCCAAGTTCATACATTTTAGTGCCTATAACTAGAGCTCTGTCTGGTTGTACGGAGGCCGGTCGGACATTCCGACCGGCCAACATTAGCTGTCGGTTGATAAGCCTCGTGACATCTGAAGTGTGCAGCGACAGACTCGAGACAAGTTGTACATAGACGGTCTGTGTTAAGAAGGCAACCTGACAAACTTTACAACCATGGAGATATGGCACTTGGTCTTGTTTACGGTACTGTTGTTTGTGTATTGGTGATTAGATGAAGCGACTTGTGGAATGTGCATACCTGAGTGTGGTACGGGACAGCAGATGAGTTTCGGAGAGAAGTTATTGAGAATATATCGGGTAAGTATAAAGGTGTGTATGAAGTAGGTATGTAACACATAACGTACTATCACTAAATAACTTGATAAATTCAACATTCGTATGAGGATATGTGAGGACAAAAAGATATCTTTTAGGGATATATATTTTTTCATTCCAGAAAAAAATTAAAATTGAACTAAGAGATGTTTATGCATGTTTTAGAATTATTGTCCACTGACTTTCAGCTTTGAAATCCTGAATAAAACTGCACCATCAGAGTTCACCTCTTGTTCAACCGCTGGTCCAAGACTATTTGAGTCTATGCAGTCATTTTACTAGCTTAAAAATACTAGATTTTTCGCGTGAATATCGAACGAATATTACAAGAATAAATTATACGTGGATAGGATATGCAGGAGGCGCCTCGATATTGAAGCTTCGTCGGTGCCAGTGTCATTTTGATTCATTATATTTATTTGTTTGAGGCTAAGAGATTTCTACAGTATACGATACTGGCAAAATGACTGACTGACCTAGTGAAATGAAAAACAGGGTTATTTTTATAATTTAATAAGCATCGAATAACAATGTAATAGAAAGTACTTTTTTCTGCCCCCCACAATATATCTACGCCTTAGTTTCCCAACACCGAAAACTCATAAAAGTTTTTGACTGGTTGCTGGAAATATCGTTGAGTCAGGACAAAGCATCGTTTTGTTTTTAACACTCACTTTTATTCTGATACTTGAAGAGGCACCGTCAGTAACAAAAAGTATCAAAACGGTGCAGATAATTCTCTTCAAAGTTGTAAACTATAAGGCGGCACTTTGAAAACTTGATCCTGAACATATGCATAAGAGTCAGCCTCTCACATCCCTCAACTCACACTCTCTCGTACATAATATATTATCATATTCATCCTGCATTTTCTCTGTGAGGTTCGTCAAAAGTAAGTCTGAGGACTACTTGCTCTATAGGGCTTATAGCTTTTATGCATTAGCATTTAATACAAAGATTATTGCACTGCACCTTATGTTGAATCGAGAAGAAACTATGAAAAAATCATTCTGTAAGATGAATAAGTCAGTGCAGTTGAGCTGAAGTGGAATAATACTTTTGAAACCCATGCTGAAGATGAATGTTCAAATGTACCTCGGCAAAAAAAAATGAAAAAAGAAATACAATTTCCCTCTACGTACAGAGGACAGGCTGATTGATGGAGTGTCATTTGAAGTCAGTTTCTTCTACGGAAAGAAATTTTTTATTATTGCTCAAGTATTTCTAATCGTACATTCTAAATCAAGTCGGTATGCTGGAAGTAAATGTTCATTCGCAGGAATAGGTGACACTCAAACTCTGTCGACAGCAAAACAGTCATTGTTTCTTCTCTGAAAATTATCGTCCTAAATACAATATTATTATTTACATTATTATCTAGATGTGAGATGTTGATAATATCATAAACTTTTTCATACTATATAGATAAGATAACAAAATTTTCAATAGAGCAATTATTAGATTTCGCATTTTAATTCTTTCTTTATTTCCCCACATTCAGCCTTAGAAACTTGTAAACTGTGAAAGCATTGACGTAATTGTAGTTTTCTGCAGTGTAGTTAGGCAACTATATACATGATGCATACCAGCAGCGTTGTTTGTAGATGGTTGTGAATATCTGCATAATTTTGTTCCTGATAAAAATGCAGTTTCCACACTACCGCTTCCAGGCAGTTATAAGTCTCTTCTATTTGATATATTGGAGGGCGATATATAAATCATCTTCCTCTATCAGATCAATAATACTTCAACCTTGGAACTCGCCACTTGCGATGGGGTTTCAAGTGTTATGCCAAAGTGATTAAGCTATGGAGACCGCCAAACTCGAGCGAAATCGGTTTGTGATTAATGCGTGAAATGAATTCTGGATAATTTAAAGACAATCGCCATCGGTTTTGTCGCTTAAACTTAACGGGGGTAATCGCAAAGTCCTTTTCTGAAGAGATCTAACAGACATTCTCATTTAAAGCAAGGCCTTGTATTTTTTACAAAAACTTGAACCTTATTAAACATTATCATGAGGCAAGTTCAGTACTTTAAGAACCAGCACAGGATTTTGTTGTGTTTCCGTAAAACAATAACAAAGATATAGTTGAAGTATAAAAGCAGAGCAACTGAGACGACAAACCGTATCTTCCTGTATTTTCAATAAGATTCAAAGTAATGAAAAGAGTTATTTAGGAAAAACATTGTATCCCTCTATTAATTACCATCAATAATTAAATGAACTGTATCCCTAGCAAATATAGATATAATGGTTTCAGACCCAGTCCAGATTATGTGGCCCAAATAAAGTTCATCTGGTTCATTTTGCTGTACATGAAAGAACAATAAAAACTAGTTTTATGGTTATTATTGTCACAAAAAGCCTTTATTATGCCAAGGATCAAATTTTCCAGTGAAACGAAATGTCTAATGCAAATTGGAGATGGTTAGTATAGTTTATTTCTCTTATTAAGTATCTTTTATGAAGAAATTATGTGCATGGAATGAGTATTTACAATTGTAATTTAAATGCGTAAAGGAACAGTCGCAAAATAAGTACAGCCAATTTGGGCATATAACACAACATGTAGAGACATATTCTGTTTTATGCACTCTGTCATTAGATGGATGGAGAAATACACTCCTGATCCAGCATAAAATTGAGCGGTAAATAATCTGTTTCTTGTATGGATTTCCTAATTAAAGTACAGCTCCGGTGGAACGTTTCCATGATTTTCACTTTTAGCCGACTCACTTAATTAACATGTGTAATTAATTGATGCGAGAGATATGATTAGTTTGGAGAGACTGCATAGGTGAATACAGATTAGTGGATGAAAATCCGTTGTTGCTTTATTGTACCAAACTGATTGATGTAGAACAGGGATTGTGATGTATGCTTTTCATACAGTACACGTTACAAGAAGAACTGCTACGATAAAAATATTAATTACTTTTGACAGACCGCGAGAGTCGCCAGACTACGAATCAATCTGTCATATAAACTTGTAGCGTTTTGCTATTGTTAAATATTATTTATGGCTAGGTGTACAACCAAGTTTGTATTCGCTTCTACGTGACTCACTTCATAATAACCGCAATTATTAACTATGGAGGGTAAGGGAAAAAAGCCCCGGAAGGAAAAAAGCCCCTGCCTATCAACTAATGTATATTTATTACCTGTACTTAGTTATTTTGAAGTGTGTTTTATCAACATCAATTAAATTTAACTGTACTAAGCTTACCTTACCTAACCACACCTAGGTAAGCATAACCTAGTCTATAGGTTCTTTTAAACGGACCTAACCTAGCCTAACCTAACCTCATCTAACCATATCCAACCTAGGCTATTCTGACCTAACCTTACTTAACTTAGTCTAACCTAACTTAAACCTAACTTAACCCTGCTTAGCCTTGCCTAACCTAGTCAAGTTTCTTCTAATCTAACCTAACCTTATCTAGCGTACTCTAACCTAATTTATTCTACCCTAAATTAACTTAACCTAGCCAAGCCTAGCCTAGTCTAGATTCTTCTAATCGAACCTAACCTAACCTAGCCACACCAAACCAAGCCCAACCCTTTCCGTTCTAACCTTACCAAACTTGCTCTAATCTAATTTATTTCAAACCTAACTTAATCAAACTTACACAAAATAAATTTCACGTCGCTTAACCTATATTATGGGCTTTTACAACCCACGTTCGCGTAAGCAAATAGGTATATTTACGTTAAGTTAGCACAAAATATAATTTGGTTTATTTGAATATAGAGAACCTCCTACCGGGGCTGTTATCGTCCCGGGGCTTTTTCCCGGATACCCACTAGGTTAGTAACTAGGGAAGTAACTAGTTACTCATGTCTACGTACGTTACTCACTCCTGCTTTTAATTTGCAACTAATTACACTGACTAATATTTTCAACAGTTTCCTCAAAGGTTGAAGTTAAATTTAACTGAGCCTCACATCTCAGCCAGAAAATCCACTTACATAGGTTTGTGTTGCCCGTAGATGTTCGCCCATCCTTAAAGGACTGCACGTCTGAAGTCTATCATTATTCTCGAAGCTATATAGTATCAGAGAAGGAAAGCTCATACGAAAATTGCGACCCTCAAACCGTGTCCAGTTCTGATTAACCTTTTAGTGCCTCAATTGAACAACATTTTCTTAGTAATAACACTACATGTAATGCCAGCATATGTGTACAGTAGGTACTGAAGAGTTAAGGTCATTACCTTCGCATATAGGTGTGTGAACGCCGCATGGTAAACGTCGCATCAATTCGCCAGTCTGGTGGGGAGGCGATTGAGGGTAATAAAGCAGGCAAGCACAGCACTCCAGCCACTCAGTATTACGAGTGTAAGCCTACCAGCCCCTAAAAAATTGTAATGACAGAATTGAAATATTTTTTTTCTTCAAGGTTAAGACTATATTAATATGAGCCTGATAAACAATCCTATTTCGTCGTAGTAAAACAAGTATATTCCAGTTAAATATTTGCTACACTAGCAAAGCTTGTATTCTTATTATTGTTTTTTATTGCTAATTTCCTAGGTAACTCAATACATGTTATTTATCTAATTGTTAGGTATTAATTGCTATAGCGTGCCCTTAATTTGCTATTAATTTAAATGACTATTTGTTTTCTAGCAATTTCACTGTTGATTATCTTTTAATTACTTTTGCAGATTAGTCTATCAATTGACTGTTACAATAAGTAAAATATTACCAATAGGAAATAAATAAACCTTAATTGGCATCTTATTGGCAATTTGCTTTTATTACTAATGAAATCCCAATTTAAAATAAATTGACAACGATAAATTACATAAATAATATTGTTATTCATATTTGCATTAAATTGTACTATTATTACTGACGCTGTAGTACGCAAATGGAGCGTTTTGGACAAACAGCATCCGCCGAAAAATGTGATCAGCTAGGAGGGTAGGGAGCGAAGAAACACATTTACACAAATGTTAAGACCTGTTTTTGGCAGAAAGCCAGTTAAATTTTTCCATGCACCCACTTTAGTAATGGCTAATCTTAGCAGCATTTATTTATCCCGTATATTATTGCAGTTCTGAGCCAATGATTAATTATTTTGAATAGAGTTGCAGATGTTAATTGCTAAATCGACGGTGCTCGGGACCGACGGTACAAGAACTCAGTCGTACTCCGCAAGAGGTACGTGCACGGTCTGTTTAAAGTGTAGACATTATTAGTTTCTTGTGGACTCATATTATAAAATTAGGTTTCTAAAATTATATTAGATATAAAAATATATTACCAAGTAAGTAACGTACAGCTAGTAGTTCCAAAACATTTTTGGTTCGTCATTTTCTAGAATTCACAAATATTACATAAAATCCAATATTTCTAGAGAGAAATTTAAGTGCAGTACTCCTAAGCATTAATTGTATCATAATATCTTACGAAAACTGAAATATGCGTACATCATTTAAAAAATTCATAAACATAAGTAGACAGTTTACAAGCTGGGTAAATCACAATTGTTCTGGATAGCTATAGGTCAGTTTACGGTTTGATGTTTAGTTTTTGAAGCCGCGTAGAAAGTTCTCACTGAATTTGTTTCCTTTTTAGATGGTAATATATATTCCATGTGAATGTGTGATGGTATTACTTTGCATTTTTCATTTATTACGAGAACCAGCTTTGAAGCGTAATGAATTACACAACTCGGTATATTTTGCCGACTAAAAGTCAAAAATGCTGGGCAAAAGGAAACGAAACAATTAACTTCTGGAATATTCAAGCATCATTCACTTATAGTGTCCGCAAGTGTTTGAATTGCCTTAGTGTACAAGGATTTCTCTATCATACCATCGTTTGTGTCTTTGTAACTTATGTAATTCACAGTGCGTGGCTGTAATACCTTCGAATTTGTCCAGATTGCGTTTAAAATGAACAGCAATTAGGAGTCTTGAGATGAGCTGTAGTAATACGCCGAGATTATTTGGCAGACAAAGAAACATTCTGCACGATTAGAATGTTCAGCAGCACGAATGTACCTTTAATGCGGCGGCGTCTATTGATTATCAAGTGTTGACCGTAAAGTTGTTAACATCTCATCTGCAGTTCTTGTGAAGGCCTCCAGATGCCTTCTTTAGGAGGCCAGATGACCAGCAAGCGAAACTCTTGATTAAGAGGACATTCTGTGGTACCATTCATTAAATTGCACGAGCCTGTGGCTAACACCAGGATACCTCAGGTCCAAAATGGAGGGTGAAACCGCTAAGCTATAATCATTCGACCAGGCAACCCACAACGCACTTATGCCGAGAATAAGAAAAAGCTTTGGCAGCGCGGCGTACCCTGAGGCGCGCCATCAGCTCCGGCCCTGGGATTGGCTGGCAAAGTGGTGACGTCATCAAGGGTCGCCCAATAGCAGTTTTCTTTGCGGTTATGACCTTGGACGCTCGTCGCCCATTGGCAGTTGCTTGGCAGCTCAGCGATATTAATGATTTCAAACTGCGCTCGCCAGATGCTCTAAAGTTTGGTCCACCTTTCGGTTGTTAGACCACAGGCAATAATTTATGAGTTTCGATTAAATATGAGCGGCTGAGTTTGACAGCGACTTGTTGCCTCTTCAGCTAGAATGATCCCTTCTCTCAACGTCTAATTAGAATTCATAGATTCATATAACTTACGAACTGAAGATCATGGACAAGTTTACTAATGCTTCTAATACTTCTCAATCTAGAAACGCATTCTTTTCTTCCAACTGCACGAACACGACGACTGTCGTCTGAAGCAAGCGAGTGAGCGGTGGTCCTAAGCGTAACATGAACTCGCCAGGCGGGTCAATATTGCTGCCAAAATGAGGCTACGATGGTCTGTAAGCTTGCTTGTGAGATCACACAACTTTATTACTGCAGCATGAAGCACTTGCAGGCCTGGGAATATAGCAATTTGCTGGATCCAAATCGATGGCACGAAGCTTAAACGTGCGTTGTAAATATCAACGACTGCCATCGATGATCTTGAATTTTCTCTCAGGTTTTTTAGAAGAGTTTGAACGTTGATGTATCCACGGACATTGTCGATATGTGTCTGTTCCTAAATTGGGTTGGAAGTACTTTTTGAGTAGATTCGTAATGCTCAATGCATGTAATATTATTCTTGGTTGCCATTATAGGTGGTGCTAGGCAGGTTGAGTAGTCATAAATTGTAGTTGAAATTTTCATTACTGAGTAATTAGATATTCCTGTATTAGTGTTAGCGCAAATTCTGTGTCTCCAAATATAAGAAGCGACCACTAACAACGATAATATCCTACGCGTAGCAGCTCAGTTATATTCTTCAATAATGTTAAACAGATTTTTCTTTGTTTACAGTGCACACCTTGAATTGAAAACCTTTGAATTAGGGAGAAATATTTACTTCCTGCGCTATTTTAATTTTGCTAGCTTTTATTGTTAGAGCTCTAGGCAGAAACGAAGTATAAATTGGGGTTATAGCTTCTGTGATGCGTGGTATTTCAGTAACACAGATAATTTACTTATTTGTCATCGAATCAAACTGATTCTTGGTTTGCCATGTAAATATAACGGATATTAATTATAATTTACATATATGTTCATCCTCCCGCAGCCTCCCGTCAGCTCCAGCTTCAGAGGCGTTTTTTTATTTTTTTTTTATTTTGCATAAAAAAATTCTTTGTCTAGCGACCCAAAGCTTTTCCCTGCGTTATAGCTCCTCTGGCGTGGTTTGTAGAGGATATAATGATGCCTTTTAGCCGACACTCTTGACCGACGTCGTTAAGTTGTTCTCTCTCTTGGCTGGGCCTCTTGACTCGTGATCGAGTTGCTGGCTATGGAGCGCTCTTGACTTTTTTGATCGGCTCTTTGCCGGTTCTGGCCCGGTCCTACAGTCTCTTGATCGGCTCTGACACTGCTTTGCGGCTCTTGACCAACCCGTTGGTAATTCTGGCACAGTCCTAAGTCTCGTGACCGGCTCTTTGCCGACTGTGGCACGGTCCTTAGTCTCCTGACCGGCTTTTTGCCAGCTGTGGTACAGTCCTTAGTTCCCTGACTGGCTCTTCGCCGGCTGTGGCACGGTCCTCAGTCTCCTGACTGGCTCTTTGCCGGCTGTGGCACGGTCCTCAGTCTCCTGACTGGCTCCTTGCCGGCTGTGGCACGGTCCTAAGAATTCTCTTGACCACCTCTAACATTTCCGGCTCTGGCACACAATCTCAATTCTCCCNCGGTCCTCAGTCTCCTGACTGGCTCTTTGCCGGCTGTGGCACGGTCCTCAGTCTCCTGACTGGCTCCTTGCCGGCTGTGGCACGGTCCTAAGAATTCTCTTGACCACCTCTAACATTTCCGGCTCTGGCACACAATCTCAATTCTCCCGATAGGCTAAATTTGCTGTTTCTTGTACCGTGCTTTACTGGATGTTGCCTGGGCATGTTCCCATGTGACGTCACAAAAGAAGGCCAACACACACGATGCTGCCTTTCAAGATCCGGTCCACTTGCAGAATTTTTGAGTCAGTGGCCTCAACCAAAACCTGTGCACATTTTCTCACCTTTACAGTTACAACATAAAATTCTCAGCTTGCCAAATTGCAAGTGCATCGCCAAATTTATTAGTTTCCATGAACTCGTTGTGTATAAATCATATCTTTCTGCACCTGCTATAACAGCAGAGTAATGTCCAGGTTCAGCGCCACATAAATCAACCAAGAAAAAGGATTTTGTGTCAATTGAAATCATATTTTCGGACACAATGTTCCGATGAAGACATAAATTGATGCCACGATAGAGAATGGAAGCAATAAGAGATGTGACAGACTGTGCAAAGTGATGCATGGTAAGCTGGAACTGCAAGCGTGTACCATGAATGCATGGTAGTCGTTCCCCATACGACTAAGCCATAATTAAATGAAGGATTTACGACGATAGAAACTGTACACCGCACGGAATGCAAATGATAAACTGCTCGATCACCCGATAATTAGGACATTCAATGGCACATCCTCATGACGGGAATATGACGCAGAGAAAAGTTATGGCACAAACGTGCATCTTGCCCAATTAACGTGTTTTTTTTCTGTGGTTGTTATAGTTGAGCTTAGTTCCGGTGTAGTGAGGCCCTTGAATACGGTTGCAATGGCGTCATGCTTTGTAATTTTTCTAGGAAGTATTTAATTTGGTAAAGCTGTAGAAGATATTTAGAGACTTTAATTTCTGTTGAAGCAATATGTTTCTAAAAATCTTTAAGATGGATTATAGAAAAAATGTCAACGTTGGGACTTTCATTGGATTGGATGTAATGTTTCTATCGTTTTTGGAAGGTATTTTAGTAAAAACATGTCTGACACTCCGTGACCTCCATTGGATTGGAAGTGCTGTAATGCTGAAAATACAGAACACTTCCTCCTTGTATACGATTACCGTAAAGTGTATATCGTGTTTCCAGGAAGTATTTGTGCAGGATCGAAACCGTTGTGCCTTTCACTCAGTATGGCGTGAAATATTTGTGTTCCGTTTCGTTGATAATTTATGGGAAACATCTAACATTTTGAGTGGAGCATTTTTCAAAAAAGTTTGCTGGTAAAATAAGTATAAGTTGGTAAAAATGACGATACATTTAGATCGTAGTCACTGCTGAACGCAATGCATAATATTATGTATTATGATATAGTTAAATAAGAAGAAAAGTTAGCTAAAGGTAGCGGTACCACAACGCGCGCATAGAGCTGCACTACCTGAAGTTATATAGTCATAATGTTACCTAATTGCAAGTATTTTGGGAAAATGAAATTAACAAACATTTCACTCCGGACCTGAAAGGAAGAAAAGATCTTGCAATTTTGAAGGACTTTTTTTCTAATTCTGAGAAAAATTACGACTTCATATACTGTAGAAAAATACATGTGCTAGACTTTAGCTGCTGTAATATAAAGTACACCACTAGGAGTAACACTCAGTCTACAGGAGCAAAACATGTAGTGCAACACAGAGTCAACTAGAGAGTAACACCCAGTCGATATCAGCCTGTAACATCCAGTGTACCCCACTGAAATTCTTGTACTTTCCCGATCGAACTCCTTGTCTACCACAGAACAATGATCATTCCCGCCCACTTTACTGCGTCTAACACAAAGTGTACCTTTCTGCACGTAACACCCAGACTGCCTTTCTGTACGTAACACCCAGCCTGCCTCTCTGTACGTAACACCCAAGTTTCGTCTCTGTACGTATCACCAAAGCTGCGTCTCTGTACGTAACACCAAAGCTGCGTCTCTGTACGTATCACCCAAGCTGCGTCTCTGTACGTATCACCCAAGCTGCGTCTCTGTACGTATCACCCAAGCTGCGTCTCTGTACGTATCACCTAAGCTGCGTCTCTGTACGTATCATTCAAGCTTCGTCTCTGTACGTATCACCCAAGCTGCGTCTCTGTACGTATCA